>PKQL01000589.1:0-17553 GCA_002916455.1 Penicillium sp. CF05 | reverse complement strand
AATTGGAACAGTCTGGTTTCTTTTGCGATCTCAATGTGTCTCGAGATATGGCAATAAACATAAAGATGGAGCTGGTCACATAGCTAGTATGAGAAATGTGACGGTTCTCTGAATGACCTACTCCATCCTCGAAAGGACATGCGACACGAACTATGAAGGGTAACGCTATAAAACAAGCCGATTCGGTTGGTCGTTCGAGGATTTGGGACGGAGAATATTTGACGGGGAGGATTTTGGGGGAGAGACGAGGGGTAGATCTCGCACATATTCGTCCAGAGATGCGTTATATCGCCCGGGGAAGGTTAGGGCTAATTCAGCGAGGGGTTGAAGTAATTGCCCATGTTATTGTTGGGAGTAATGTTCAGGTTCAGGTTTGAGTCGCGCACGCCTGAATTGCGGGAATCGGATGGATTATCATCTTCCAAGAGACGGGTGAGGATATCTCGAATCTCTCCGGGGGTGGCACCGGATCGTATGGAATTGACAATTAATTGCACAGTTGGGCCATCACTATCTCGTATGAGCCCGATGAGATCGTCCACAAATGACCGGAAATGGTCCAGTTGGTCCTGGATTCTCTTGGCGGAAGCTTTGCGGCGCCTGTCGGCGGCTTCATCGAAGACACAATCGCGGCCGTGGGTTGAGCATTCGGTACAATGAGGAGGGCCGGTACACTAACGAAATGAGAAAAGAAGAGCATGTCAGATTGATTGAAGTACAGATTAGGTGAAACGAGGGGGATAGATAGGAAAAATAGGAAAAGTAGGAAGCGCAGTGAATGTGTGTACCCTGGTCCGACGTTTTTGACACTCTGTACAAGCTGTCGATGCTCGCCTCATGCGTTTTTCTTCTGGTGCACCCCCAGCAGGACTCCCTGCTCCATCCCCTCCATCCCCTCCTGATCCACCGAGTAGCCTGGTGCGAGGCGCAAGAGGCCTATAGCCTCGGGGTGTCTGATCACTCATCAAGTCTGCAAAAAGAACAAAAAGATAAATAGCAAATCAGAAGCGCTACTCTCTGTCTTCCCAACCATTTGAAAGCATGATAATTCAAATCACATAGGAAGACAAGATCATAGAAAGAGTTATAGAATGGAGAAAGAGAGGGGCCCTGGGGCCGCGCTAGACCTATGCAGCGAATTCTGCAATGTGCGCTGCCTAGATTAGAAGGGCATGAGAGCAAGTGGGGGGGGGGAGGGGGCAAAGGAATTAAGAGGGAAAGGGAAAATAACAGGTAAATAACAGGTAAAAGAAAATGGGAACAAATAGAAAAAAATAGGAAAAATAGAAAAAAATAAATCGAAGGGGAAAAAAACAGGGAAAAGGGAGAGAATCAAGGACTAAGGTGGCGGATGTGGGCCTTGTAAGTTGGCATGTGTAGAAAAATAAGCAGATCGGGGGAGGTTCCAGGAAGCAAATAATTGAAGATATATCATATATATGTCAAATATATGTCAAATATAAAATATCAAATAAAAATTAAATGTAATTCTCCTCCTAAAGGTGGAAGGGATAAAAATTAATAGCTCATTTCCGAGTACGGAAATAATAGTTTAATTCCTATATGCAGTATGCAGTAGTATATTGTCTACGCCGGATATATTGTCTATATTAATTATACGATATAATCTGTCCTTTTTCTGCTAATTTTATTCCTATTCTTCCTATCTAGGCTTATACCCGCATCCCTACATACATCGAGTATCTCTTGGAATCTCTACCCATAACCCTAATTCATCCCCGGAGTTAGTTTCCGGGGTAAATGATAGGCTCGACCAACATTAGAAGACAGAAGACTTCCATGAATCATGATATGTGTGAGCCTCTACTCGTGTAGATAACACTTTATTAACATTGACTCCGTAAGATCTTCCTAGAATCGCCATTTCCCGGGACTTTCTGCATTGGAGAAAAACGGTGTCTATTCCTTTTATTCCTTTTAGTCGATCCCTGACATTCTCGGTTCACATGTCGATCGGGGAGATCTAGAGTTGGATTTTATTTGTTTTTTATTTTTATTTTTTCCTTCCATTTATTTATTTGGTTTTTTCCCTTCGCTCTGTGCAAATACCATATCCATATGTAGCTTCATCCAATTTCCCCCTATATATATTATAGTGCCTATATACGGAGAATACCAAGATATGTTTCTAAACTGTTGAACCATTACTCGACTTAACCCCCCCATACCTAACATCATAGCATTGGCCTACGTAGGCGCAATGGACGTGCAAACCCCACCAGGCGAAACGTTGTCAACCCACTGTGGCTGTTTTGCCACACAACTGAACCAAAGATACACTAAAGCGATCGTTTTCTGCAAACATAATTTTTGACCTGTCCTTATACCGTTCTGGGATTAACTTGCCTAGATCATCAAACGAAAAGGCCCTGATCGCCCATACAAAATAGCTCAATATTTGGGAACTTCATCCCCTGTCCAATAACAATAATGCCGGACCTATCGGGCTATTGAGAGGATAACACTGTGAATGGGGTACTCGCAACGGGGCTCTGACCTCTGGGCTCTTAGGGCTCTTCCTCTACCAAGGTTAGTTCGGGGCTAGCAGAATATTGAAATCTGTACCTTGATTCTCCCAGTATCAACTCTATATGCACTCTCAATCACGATTGTGTGGAATATCTTTAACTATGGATATAACACTAAGACGAAGTTGGCAGGATCAACCGTGGAAGCCCAAAAGTACGTGATATAAAATTTGACAGGTGGGCCTATAATCCGGCACTCTGACTGGTACCGGCGAAGAGTTCCAGTTCCATTCTGCGAAGGGGACCAGGTATCACCGTGTTCCTGACTTGCTATATACTTCACCGCATCGATTTCGTCAATGCACGACATGGTCTTTAACTCTAGCATCTACATGTCTCTTTTCTTTTTCTTAATTAAAAAAAAAAAGAAAAGAAAAGATAAAAAGAAAAGTTTGTCACAGATTTGGAGAGAGACTGTTACCTTGCCTTCCGATAATTCTCCGGGTGAATACTTCCGTACCATACATGATCTGTTTCCCATCGATCAAAAATTCCTTCAAGGTTTCCAAGAAGAAGATATTCACAACTCATCATTTTCTTGGCAAGTTCAACCATGGCTCGGATATCTCCAGTGAGGCGAAGAAGAACTGCTCTAGTACTGGTCATCCAATCTCGTCTACGAAGTATATCCATGGATATTAGACTCGCTCACTCAATATAAGCGAGTCGATATACAAGATATAGAGTATGCTAGATGCATACCTGCAATATCTGCAATCTTATCCCATACGCATTCTCCATCCCTCATTTGCAATTATCTCCACTATCCCGACTATCGTGTTTATACGCACAGGTCTCGCGCCCGTTCACCGATCTTCGGCGCCACAACAATACGTGGCCCCTATCCAGTACGACTCCAACCCATTCAGGTATGTGCAGTCCTGCCTACAGAGCTACCTAAGGCCATGCAAGGAAGAAAGCTTCTCGAGTTCCTCTACCCCCTGGAGCAGTCACAATATACGGCGTACTCCATACTTACTAGATCATTACGTGCCCTAACTGTATCTCGGCACCATGGGGAGCGGGGCCGTAGACGAGATCGCAATTTCGTGGGAGAAAAAGGGAGATAAAAAAAATTAAAAAAAAAGAAAACCCAAGACCATACGGATTTCGGCATACACATACGGAGTATGGATACTGTCCGTATCCACCTCATTACCCCAAGCGCTCCATAGGATGGTTCTCCTTGGATAACTCTGAAGAAGCGGTCAAAATATGGATTCCCTCTTATTAGGGCTATCTTCATTCCCCGATGTAGGTACTTAGGCGGAAGACACGACTAATGTACGGAGCACATCAAGCACACAAAAGCAGTCCGTCTCCCCAGGAAACATTTTCCTCCGAGCAGGCCCGAGCAAATATGAAATATGAGGGATTGATCGACTGGCTGGGCAGGAAGGAAATCCAGGAATTCGTTCCTGCCCAAGGATCTGATTATATGCATGCATCACTAGCTCCCCCCGTCCTGATTCGTGTTTATTGCAATATATACCTGTCTTAGCGATGTTCGAACCGAGTATCGCCCATCTGCAGATAAATCCTTTGAACCACTCTAGTGGTAGATAAACACCAATGAGCAAAACAGGTAATATATCGACTTCTTTGTTCTTCCTTTCTTCCCGACAGGAATTCCTTGATGGTATTCCAAATTCTGGTACCTTTGATATATATTTCGCGCGGCTTACAGTAGCTTCAAACATCACATCTCACATTTCCCCCGTTTCATTGGATGCCCATGTCGAACAACCCCACCTCAAGGATACTACTTCCAACCAATACCAACTCTTCTCATAGACCTAGACACAGGAACGAAAGCAAAGAACATCCTTAAAGCAAACCCCACACGATGCGGGGATCCAGTATTCCCCTCACTCGATCTGCATGTAGAGCGTTGACGCCAACAAACCGACAGGGATATTGATTGATCAGCTCGACACGTTGGGCATCAAGGATGGAGACGGTCAAGAGCGGGAGCGAGGGCGACATGTCCCTTTTTACCGAGATCAGATTCACTTTGAGGCTGCAGACGGGCTATCGAGTGCTTGGCTGACTATCGATTGCTTGGCTGGGGTATACAAACGCCAAATGTAAGTCAATTCAGTATTCCTTTCCACCTGCATACTCCGTACGACATTGATTGCTTCCAAACTCTTGCGCTTTAACCGAGCCACATATGTACATCAGCACTATAGGAATATAGTGTGGGTCTTGATCTTCGTAGTTGGGCTGGAATATCGAGCTGATACATGACATTTGTTTGGTCTTTTAGTGTGGTCTTTTAGTGGTGCGGAGTACAATTAATATGTACTCCGTACGTTGCCCTGGATCATGCGTAGTCACCCTGCAGAAGAACCCCGCTAGTTCCATCGGTGTGACAGTACATGCAGTCTTATAGACACGGGTACTCGATGGGGCTTGTTGTATACATGCCGTGCTGAGCGTGTAATGCAATGCAGGGCGAGGCTTGGCGCTAAACATTGCCAAAAAATCAGTTGAAATTATTGCAGCTGGACTACATTGTTATACATCTTGCGCAAGGCAGTCCGAATATTGCGTCTAAGAAAAGGGTCTTGGATTGTAATGGGCAATAAAATTCGTATGGACACGAAAAATATGTACAGATGAAGTAGGCGAAGGAAAGTGGGAACATTGAATAAAGTGTGTAAGAAAAACAAGAATACCCAGGAAACAAGACCCATCTCTCATACACCATAAAAGAACAACAAGTGGGATATCAAAAAGAATGCGGTCACAGTCGAGCTACGCGCGAAGACATTAAAGTATCCTCCAGACAGTAGGACAAGAATCAGTAGATCGGACGGCTCTCGTCCCAGCGGCGAGACTCTCTCGGACTAGAAATAGGTTCGGGTTGGCTTTCGCCTACAGGGGTGTGAGGGCTTGCTACAATTTTGCCGGATGGAGAAGGGATAGAGAATCGCGCACTCTCACGGCGGCCAGTATGTTCCGGCTCGCCGATAGCGTTGATGCCACCGATCCATTCCCAGACTCGAGAAACATCACCGCTACGTCCTTCCCGCACAGAAGCGCGGACGTTAGCGTTACCCTCAACGAAGTTGCGGACCCGTCGCCAGAGCTCCTCGCGACGCTTGCCCTGGAGTTCAAAGCGGAGGACGTCATCGCGGAGCTGACCGATGGCAATATAAGGTTCTTTGGCATCGCCGCGGGCGTATAGTGCAGCTTGCGTGGATAGTCGGTCAAGCGTTGTAGCTACCAATTCAGGCACGCGAGCAATGTCGGACCGACGTGCGAGGACACGCGCACGAGCATACACAAGGAGACCAATGGTCATGATTAGAACTGAAATAGGGAGTCGATACGCGAGGAGAGCGAGTCGGAAGTGGCGGCGGACGGCGCATGCGAGTGGGAGCCGTGCAATGGAGGTAGAGGAGAGGATGAGGGTGTCGGAATTTCTGTAATTGCGAACGCGTCTCTGTCAGTTCCGGTACACAATGTCAGACCAGATCTTTATAAGAAATGCCGCTGGATGGAAAAATCCAGAGCGATAAGCGTAGCCAAGGAGACACGAGAATCCCTCCTAGGGTTCGGGAAACTTACGGCTTGGTATTGCTGATAACTTCATCCTTGCCAAGGATCTCGCCAATGGCGCCATTCCACAGCTCATCAAACTCGGTGTCACTCAAGCCCTTGCGGCGTCTCTTGGCCACCTCTTCCCTCAGCTCTGGCTCGCTGATGTCTGGAGATCTGGCCCCCTTGCCGTCTTCCTTCAGCTGACCGCATTCCCACTTTGCTCGGCGCTCACGAAGCTCCTCAACGGCTCTATCAGCAACAGCCTTGACACGGCGTTCCTTTTCACTATCGGGTTCACATGTTGGCGGCAACGGCACTAGGCCACCGAGGGCAAGTGGATGCGGCTTCAACAGGAAATCATTTTCGCAGCGCACCTCAAAGTCCGGGTAACAGAAGGCGTGGCTTGGGCATGGCTCGCACCGAGGCTCCAGAACATTTGCCCATTCAGGAACCTTGGTCTCTGCCAAAGACCAGGTGGGCTTTCCAAGGCCACAATATCCAATCTCGAGCTTTTCTTTGCGCCACCAGGTACCGAAACTGCCGGCCAGTGAAAGGATAACCACCCAAGGGGCTAAGCGACTGAGAGTTCCTTGCTTTTGCGGCCGCCGCCTAGCCCGAATTTGTGACGAGTACTGATCATTCTCCATAGACATAGCGAGCTGTTCCTCAGGCGTGAATTCTTCACCCGCCTCAATTTCGCTTTCTTCATCATCCTCATCCGACTCCTCCTCAGGCTCCTCCTGGGGAGACATCAAGCTGGAGGCAAAATCAAATGAATCCCGTTTGGGTGGCTGGAAACCATCATCTTGCTGAAAGTTGGACGGGGTTGCTGATTTCCGCGACCTGAGTCCGCGCCCCCGAGCTGGGCTGTCGGTGGATAAGCGCGAAACGCTCTTCCGCTTGCCATCATAGCTCATTCTTGCACTTTTAGGAGCCTCGGGGCTCCCACTCTGGAAAGGATTGTCATCCGTAAACATGCTCTCATTGCGCGATTCTGACTTGAGACCAGGGGTGTGTTCATCCACTTCTGTCGAAGGGAGGATCTCACTCTGTCCGACCTTCCTAGCTGTAGATTTTCGAGGCGTAGGACGGGTAGCAGCGACTGGAGTGGCAAGTGTGTCGTTGCCGGTTTCCGTGTCAGACGTACGAGCGTGTTTACCCACCGAGCGAGCAACGCCCGTGCGCTTTGTATTTCTGACAGGCGTAACAGGGCCAAGACCATCATCGGCATCCACCGTTGAGTGACGAGTGCTGCGTCGCGATGTACCTCGCTGGCCTCTGCTTGTAGACCCGACTGTTGAGGGTGTAGGTGGAGGAGGCATCGAGTCTCTGTCGTTCGCGTCGCTAGCCACTGATGTCGACCGACTGCTCATGTCTGTAATCCCCATACTCGTCCGTCGAACAGTCTCGCGGTCGCGCAAAAGCTTTCTGGCTTGCGGAAGGACTTCATCCTCGAGGATGCCGATCAGTTGAGCCTTCTTTGCGGAGGCAGGGTACGGAATATCGTGGCTGACAAGGATGGAGCGGAGACGAGGGACGGTGAGAGAGTTAAGATCGAAATCTGGATGCAGGTATTCCAGTTCATCCGCCATTTTGCAATGTGCGACGTTGCCGCCTGATTAATGTGTGAACACCCCGACCGAGATGGCGTAGTCTAGGGGGGATTTCAAGATGGACACCGAACTTGCAGCACGGTGCGTGGCTAGATGAATATGCGAGGGAAATGCTACCGATCGCTCCCTTTGTTCGAATTTTAGCTGGGGTAGCAGGAGTGTTGTTTTTTTTTTTTTTTTTGTCGAGCTGTTAATTACGGCAGACCTGGTTCGATCATTCATTCAGTTCGTAGCCACGGCAACAGGTGGGGCGGGAAAAACGGCCGATGTTGGGACTAACGACTTGTTCGTTGTAAATGTAGACAAGAAAGCTTATAAAACAGATGCCTCCCACTCTTTTTCTTGCTTGAATGCGGGTTACTAGATGAAGGGGTGGGCAGACGAAGAATACAAAGTCGATGACGCACGGATAAACAATGACACGTGACCTGCTAATAATGACTATGCTTTAGCCCAGTATTCATGATTATCTCTGGGATTTGATATGAAAGAGAGCTCAATTAGCTACTACCTCAGGGCCTATCCTATACATTTTGACTACTGGTCATATTATCACATAAACACCCACAAGCTACCATTGAAGTTTACATCAATTTTACTATGTTGTAATTGCTTGTCGTGGAGAAACCCATGGGAGAATACTACTTTACATTATACTACATATGTACATAGACAGGTAGCTGCGCAAGGATAACTCCAGATTAAGAGTATTACAGAGTCCGCTTAACATTCTCTCACATTCTCTTCTGATTCAGGACTCGATAGAGTAACATCTGACTCTGATTCCCACACTTTCACGTCGGTCTCTCCGTACTACGTACATACAACTATCTATCAACTACTATCAACTCCAAACCCGCTTCTGAACTCGTCCCCTTAGTGCTTCTTGTCCCTGTGAACTTACTTGCCTCAATGACATCGTCTCTCTTCTTTAATCAATATATATTGTAAAATGAAAACTCTTATGTCTAAAGATTATTTGAGTTTGAAATCAATTGTACGGCGGTTTGGCCGAGTGGTCTAAGGCGATTGACTAGAAATCAATTCCGTTCGCGGGCGCATGTTCGAATCATGCAGCCGTCGTTGCACATATCTTTTTGCTTCTTTCTTTGTTGCTTCTATTTTTTATAAAAAAATATAGTTAGCTTTTTTATCTGAACAATCTCAATGCTAGAATGATCTAAGATCATTCWAGATCATTCTACTATACTATCCTACCTAAGGTGATGGTCTACTCAACCTGAATTACTATTTAAGCAGTCCTAAAAAAAAAGAGAGAGAGAGAAAGAGAGAGAGAGAAAGAGAGAAAGAGAGAAAGAGAGAAAGAGAAAGAGAGAGAGAGAGAAAGAGAGAGAGAGAAAGAGAGAGAGAGAAAGAGAGAAAGAGAGAAAGAGAGAAGAACATAATAGAATACTTGAACTCTCTACCTCACATATAAAGTGTGTAGTCTATAGAGGTTAGGTCAAAACGTGATCTAATATACGATCYAATTTATATTTAACAGAGATAGGTGTTTCTTATTTCGAAGGTGTCTACCCACATATTATTTCTCGGTATACCGGTAGATAGACGGATGATAAGTTGAATTCTCTACCAAGTTGTTATTGGTCGTCATAATCGTTGTAAGATCTTCCTAGATCAAATTAATTACTAGGACCTAGTCTGCGTTATTGCTTTTGGCACCTTAAAAATAAGTTTAAACCTGACTACGTTAATTCCATTGTCCCGGTACGCCCTGTCCTGTTAACAAATGGTTGCAGTTCTGGTGGCACGTTCTTGATCCTTTTATCCACGCAGACGAACCTTTTCCGACGGCATCTCTTCAACGAGTCACCGTCCACACACTTGCCGTTCTCGTATCCTTTGGTCCTAGAAGAAGTTGAAGACATTTTTGATAGGCCATCCGGTTCACCCCTGTTGTCTTCGGTGTCTTCATCCGTTTACAAAAATAGTTAAGGAAATGCTAAAAAGAAATGCAACGACGGCTGCATGATTCGAACATGCGCCCGCGAACGGAATTGATTTCTAGTCAATCGCCTTAGACCACTCGGCCAAACCGCCGTACTCTTTAATTTTCATTTTCACTTTAAGGAACATAAATAAAAGGAGAGCTGAAAAAGCCTCACCTCTCTGTTAGTCATATACCACTACTTGCCTAAGCCATGCTGCTAATGCTCCTTAGCCTAAGACTCCTTATCAAGTCCGCCTTACCCACCATGTCACCCACTAAGTCCCCTATCAAATCTCCCATCGAAAATCCTATGGAATCTCACATAAAATCTCACATATAACCTTGGAAGACATTGACAAAGGAATGTAAAAAGAACTCCCAAAAACGCGCCAATATTATTTTTATACATTTAACGTCCCTAATATCATGTTGGCCCAAATAGATTAGTAAAGTCCGACGTATGTACCTAGGTAGGTAGTCTCATGCGGCAGACTACATGTACATACATACTAAGAATCAAATAAGATGATAAGAAAAAAGCCCATGAAATTATCATATAGACTGTAATGTATATTCACTGACTGAGCCAATTACAGCCCTATAACTCAAAAGCAGATCAAAACCAATAATGAAAGAAGAAACCGAAACAATCACCTTGGCTCCATGCCATAATGCTTTATATAAAACAATCTGCAGAACCCCCTCCCGCCAGTGGGACGCCGCCCACCAAAACAAAGCAAGAAAGATACAAGAAGGGAGAAAGAAAGTTCAAAAAAGCAAGTAATAGGGAACCAAAAGTAAGTTGAGAATTAGTGTGATAGAAAGCAGGCGGCAGAACTCAGGGTTAGCTGCGGCCGGAATCAAAAGAGCGATTGGCATCGCCGGGAAGATGGAGGAAGGACGACGAGGCGGAGGTAATGCCGCTGTCGATACTGCCTGAAGGCCCCGTCTTGACAGGAGTTGGTGGACCGCCGATGTTGCCCGCAGCATCAACGGCCATCTGCTCCTTGAGAGCCTGGAATTCGGCGAGTTGTGTTTGTAGTTGCTGTAGTACCTCGTTGATAGGTACGGCGTGGTCGCCGAGGGTGTCGCCTGGTTTGAAAGGACGCATCATATGGCGTAGGGAGAGTGTGTTGATGCATACCTGGGATTTGTTAAGATTTGAAGTAGAACGAAAGGGGAGTTTGTGTAATACTAACCTCGATGCGAGTGACTTGTTGATCGACCAAACTGAGAACGGTCGAGTCATTGAGCTCACCTCCATGTCTCTTGACCATGTTGAAAAGAGCGACGTTCGGCTCTCTGAGGCTCGGTTCACTTGGATGCTCCATAGCACCGCAAAGTCGTTCAAGACGGAGTGTGACTTCCCAGACACGCCAAATGACGTTTGTCTGGATGTCAAGTTGGTTGTCTGGGTTGATAGTTGCAACGGAGCTGTCTTGATCCTGTGATTCTTCTGAAGATATCATGCGACCAGAAAGCGAGGAGGGGTAAACAAGGTAGAGCGGTTCCGGGTTTTCCAGACCCTTCAGCTTTCTTTCGCCTTGATCTTTGATCACGAAACCTTGACTATTGAGCTGTTGCAGTTCGCGACGAATGTTGTGGCCGAGGCTATCGCCGCGGGAGCTGCTGTCGGTCGAGCTGGTGGATGCAGAACGCTCAGCATCCGCGAACATCTCGAGGCTACGGTGGATGTCGGTCATGAAATCCGACGAAACAAAGATCTGCCCTCCATCCGCGACGGCAGAAATTCGCGACGCACGATTCACCATTGGACCGAAATAGTCCATTCGACTGGTGACCGGATCTTTTGCGCAGACAGGCTCGCCCCAATGGCCACCCATACGGACAGACAGGCCACGGAAGATCACATTATTGTCCATGTCAACCACAACTCGGCACTGGGGTTGATCGAGAATCTCTGTAGGCCACTCAGCTTCAAGGAGCTGGTTTTGACAGTTGAAACACCACAGCAAGGCAGCCGTCGTGGTTGAGAAAGCGACCATGAAAGCATCACCTTCTGTCTTGACCTCATAGCCACCGAAGATCGCAAGTTGTCGACGTAGGATGTCATTGTGGATTTGAATAGCAGAGCGCATCGCATCCGGGCAAATCTCCCATAGACCCGTGGATTTCTTGATATCAGTGAACATGATAGTCAATTCACCTTCGGGAGCATTCACGTGTTCAAAGCGCGCGAGTCGCGAATCTCCAGGTCCATCGCGCTTCTTGGGACGCTTGGCGGTTGGGATGATCTGATCTTCAGCAAACGTGGACGAGGCAGTGTTGAGAGAAGGACGAGGCTTTGGGCGTCTCCTTTGAACCTCACCAACACCGAGGATCATCACCATCAGCTTATTGGTGGCACCGAAGGAGATGGCCAAATCACGTAACTTCTGAGCTGCAAACATCAAGTCGGGCTGTTCTCTCCTAGTAATGTCAACCACCACTTCGGGGGTAACAAAATCCCAGAGTTCTTTTGATGCCAAAACGATCATCTCATCTTGTTCTGTCAAGACGGTATGCATTGTGGAAGGAGCCRCAATGACAGCAGGCATCATAGGGAAGTGTCCGAAGCACCTCGACACGGTCAGGACATCGTTCAGCTTCCCAGTGCGAGACACGAAGCCTCCTGCTGCACGAATCCGGGCGCGCTCGTTAGGTTCCGCAGGATCATGATTTTGCGTCAAAGAAACCATTGAACCATCTGACCGGATCAAAATAGCCTGAGCATCACCGACATTGGCGGCGTACAAGTCCATGTTGTTCAGATACAGAACAGTAGCAACACCCCCGGACTGAATGTCGTCCTGGTTGAGCATTTTGGCCGCATTCGATCCTCGATGGTATTGGCGGATTTCACGGTCATCAATGGACCTGTAGGCAGAGCCTGCCATATTCTTATTTAATGCCAAGAACGACCGTCGGAGTGCGTCCAATGGTGTTTCACCCTGGTCTCGCTGCAGTTTCTTAAGCTCAAACGAGAAAGTAGAAGTGAAATTCTCGTGCAAGTACTTTGCGACGCGAGAACCACCACTAGAAAGTGTCTGTCCGTCAAACATTCCCACAAGTGTTTCCACGTTATCCTGCTTCAACCGTGGCACAATCATATCAATAATAGATAGATGCTCGGTCTTACCAAGAGAGTCGGCCATACCGTAGGCGAGAGTACCAGCCAAAGAGGCAGATGTTCTCACACGGCGATCTTCAGTCTCCTCTGGGATGGTGGGAATAGTGAGTGTGACATCCATCAGTCCCAGAACACGGAGATGGGTGAGGGAGTTGAAGTCGGTCAGGTCAGCGCCATTGGCAGCCGGAGGACCCAACGACGCGATATTTGGCTTGATTTCCAGACGCTTGTTGCCCGAGAAATTCAGATACTTGAGATTACGGTTCCAGTTCCAGTTCCAGTCATAAGGCCAGTTTGACACGTTGTACTTGAGCCCGTTGCTCCCAACATCCAGAATAGAAAGCTTGCTGACCTTGCAAAGCTCTGCAGGCAAGACTTGGAACCGATTGGCGTTGATATGGAGAACTTTGAGGTTGCTTCCCTCTTCCAGGTCATCGGATGGGAGAGAGGTCAACTCGTTACCAGACAGGTACAGCTCGGAAATCAATGGCCACCTCTTGAGAATTCCTTGCGGTAGTTCCGTCAGGTCGTTGTAAGAAAGGTTGACAATACGCAGTTCTGGGAGCAAGGATAGTTCTCGGAAAACATCATCTTCAAGTCTGTTGTCTGCAAGTGAAAGTGTTCGGAGAGATGCCGCAAACGTCATCGCCATCTGCTGAGAGAAGTTGGAGTCTTTCCGGCTCACCGAGTTCGGGTCGGTATATGATGGGGACGTCCCAGATACCTTCCTACCAGATTGAGCAGTTGAAGGATTGCGGTACCCGTTCGGTGATACAGAATGCAAAACACCATTCGACGTTTGACTGGGACGACGTAGACCTGGTTCATCCATTGGGCCTACATCTTCATAGCTGGGGTTTCCAGCAATGCCCGGTGTAGTCCCAGGTGTGTTTGTAGGTTCACCAGGAATTTGAGGGTACGGAGCACCGCATTTTGGGAAGCTGGACAGAATGTTTGAGGAGATGTTGAGTATTTCCAACTTGGCACAATGCCAGATTTCGGCTGGTAGAGAATTCAAGTTGCACTCCCTCAGATTAAGATGTTTGAGCTCCGCAAGGCAACCCAAGGTTGGAGGCAAAGACGACAGTGGATTCTTGATCATACTGAAATGTTCCAGTCGACGCAACCTGCCAATCTGAGGCGAAACCGAGGAGATATGATTTTTGTCAAGAACCAGCTTTGTTATATTCGGGCAATTCTCGAAAATTGTATCCCTGAATTGGGAGAGCTTGCCGGAGGCAAGGTTCAGAGAAGTCAATGTTGGCATAGGAGCGTCAACATCAAATTGAGTCAGGGGGCAGTGGTCCAGATGTAAACTCCGCAACCTCGGGAAGGAGCCTTTGAAACGTGATAGAAGATTGTGACCAAAGAATATCTGCTCCAGGCGTGGAAGACTAGAGAGAGCATCGATATTGGAGATAGCATTGAAGCGTCCATCAAATTCCTTGAGGTTCACTAATTCCCTGAAGGAATCATCGAGAGGCCCGCTCAAGTTGTTGTTTGTCATCCAAAGGCGTTCAAGTGTGGCCAAGCGGCCAATATTGGGAAGTTCTTCTATTCCATTGAAGCTGATATCGAGATCAACCAGACTCTTGAGGTTGCAAAGGAAATCGGGGAAGACCTTGAAACCATTTGATGACATGTTCAGGCTTCGCAGGTTTTGGAAATTGCCGAAAGAGCTTGGCAGTTTTGTTAACTGATTGTTCGCCATCTTGATGCTAACAAGACCAGTCAGCCGATCGAGCCCCGCGTGGTCCAAGTCCTCAAGGCAGTTGTTTGACACATCCAGATAGGTCAGCCGGCTGGCTAAACCAAAGCTTTGTGGGAGGAATGCAGCCTCATTCCCGATGAACTTGATCTCTCGCAGATTTATGCAGCTTTGAATGAAGTCTTTGGGAACGTCTAGTGACAAGTTTCTCGACAAGTTCAGTGAGATGATCTCGGAGGACTTTGCATATAGCGTAATTGGAATAGTGACGAGACTGCGGCCTTGGAGATCCACATGGCTGAACTTTTGCACTTTGTTGAAACCTGGCTCGCTATCCAGACTGCTGTAGCCGCTAAGCTTTGTGGGCAAGAAGATGAAGCGACAGAGATAACTGTGATCCTCACGGCCAATATCTCCGATACGGTCCTTCTGCGTATAGCCAACTTGTTCCAGCAGCCGCTTTTGCATTTGAATAGGTCGCTCGTTGTGGTCAAGTTGCCGCGAAAGATCATGTTTCCGTAGAACAATCTCATAATTGTTGAGATGATCTTGTAAGAAAGACTTCCGCCCAAGCATCAGGAGGATCTCGGACACGGTAGCATTTAGGCCAGCCGATAGCGTAGCAAAAGTAGAATCAATTCGGAAGATCCGAATAAAGTACGAAGCTTCACGATCACGAGGGCCGACGGCGGCGGGTTCTTCCAAGGTATGGTCTTCCAAAGTAGGGTCAACGGGCCCCCTGACCTGCCAACTTTCGGGCGCATTCCACGGCTTTTCCATTTTGGAATCGTCGCCTGGTGTGGTCGTCCCATCCCTTGCACGCTTCGTTTGCCCAGGCGAAGGAGGACGGACAATCCCTTTCAGGTTTTCCATATCGACATCAAGGTGGAAGAAATGCTTGTTCTCCTCTTGGTTCTTGTCGTCCTTAGGGTTATAAATGTCACCCCCTTGATGAGTGAACACACGACGATTACCAAGCTTTCTTCCCACCATCAGGCCCTTCCCAGAATCTTTCTTTCGGTCTGAATCTACCGACTCTGGGTATCGAGAGGAAGTACTCCCTTCAACGGATGGTTGCCTATCCCGTCGCGGCGGGGAAGAGTTCCTCGATTTGTCATGCGAGTGTGACTTCCCGAGGATCTTTTTGATAAACCCGCCGATTCTGGGATGCTGTGAGTTCTGATCAGGGTCTCGGTACGCGCTACGCACACTGGGCGTTGGACTTGTCGACCGGCCTCCAGCTGCAGTAGAGTCACTCATGTCGGTCGCTGAATGCAGGTAGTTCTCATTAAACGGCCGCACTCCAATGTCGTCTCTGCCAGTAGCAGGTCGGGGTTGGGACCATGCCAGATCGCCAGCAAGAGTCCGGTTCTCTTCTTTGCTTCGTGAGGAACGGTGTCTGCCAGGTCCCCGTCGGCTTGGCTCCCTCTGCCCCGAAGAGCCATTCTCCGAGGATGGAAGACGCTGTCCATCGGGGCCAATGGGTACATGGCGCACTGGTGCCTCCCCATACTGTGGGATGTCATTAAAGCTCTGATAATCCCATGGAGTGATGTCACTGGAGGGCAGAGGGTTATTTGCCCGTGACCTCTGGGGACGCTGCGAGGAGTTGGAGCCTTCGGGGGTATTGCGTGAGCCATCTGAGTTCGCTCTCTCGCGCGCCTTTAACTGGTCGACTGGCCCCCCACGCCTGCTCGGCGGGTTCTGGGAGCCATCGTCATCGGTTTGAAGCTCCCCAGGGGAATGATAGTCATCGCCAAGTAGACCTTTCAGATGCTTCTTTCGGAACTTTTGGCTAATACTTGATCTAGACCCCTGGCTACTGACTGTGGTTGCGCTTGCAGCAGATGGCCGCCGATGTTCGCCATGGTATTCATACTCGGCAGGTTCGCTTGCGATTGTCCGTCCGGTCGTGGGGCGAAATGTGAATGACGCAGGCGAGGCTTCATGCTCAGATTGATCGTGATAAAAAGTACCACTAGCATCTGGCTGACCGCTGCTGGGGGTTGTGGACCACGGGGCAATCGACTCGATCTCATCGGAGTCGGCGCGAGATGGGCGAAGTGGCGGAGGTCGGGGACCCGAGATGGATGATTGAGACGGGCTATCTCGGTTGCCCGGAACCATCAAACCCTCGCGGTGATTGCTAAACCCAGAGGATTTGCGATGCTCGGAGGGGGAAATACCGGGGGAGTTCCATGACCACATGGAATTTCCCCAATCAATGCGAGGGGGTTTTGAGGAGTCGGGCCTAGCAAAATAAAATATATATATTAGCGCCTCTTCTTCTTGATTTGGACCCAACGCGCCATGATCGCGTGGAGAGTCAGTAGGTCATTCGGAGAAACAGAAGCTTACTTGGAGTCCATTTTCAACGAACTGGGAAACTGGTCGGCATTATGACCTCCCGCAAAGGCCTCGTCTTGATCTCCGGGCTGACTCTCGGAGTTTCGCACAGTATCCTGCGACATCCAGCTTTTTCCAGAGCTCTCCGAACCTTGACGGTTGTCGGGTTGGTTGCGGTCCCGCGCCGGCATGGCTGCGCTCAGACTCGGCCAAATGCCACCACGGTAACCCTGTTCAACTCGCAGCCAGCTTTATCTTGGGGTGTGGTGATATTTCAGAACCGTCCAGCATTAAAAGAACCGATGATTATCGGATGGTGTGGGCGACCGGAGAAGCTGCAACGTGTGGTTGTCGATTCTGCTGTCTCGGGTGCTGGCGCCACGTTGTGGAGGCCGACTCGGCGACGCGGTAGAGAGTCTATTAGCTAGAATAAACTCTGTAGGACATCCAATTTGAATTCGAGACGAGGCAAATAAGTGGGTTGGCAGCAAGAGCGCGAAGGAGCTGGGAGGGCTAGCGGGGGCGTGAGGAAAGCGGATGAAGGCGTATGAAAAGCTGAAACCGAGGGCGTGAGACTAGCGTCGGGCGTGAGTATCAGAATGGGGGCGTTATTTCATGAAGTTTTAGAAAGTGATTGCGATTAAGGGCAACCCGGACGCATACTGGCAAGGCGTACGGGGTGACTTACTGAGGTCCAGGGTTAATTG
>PKQL01000588.1:0-17628 GCA_002916455.1 Penicillium sp. CF05 | reverse complement strand
GTACCTTTGTCGCTTGGTCCTTCTGAAGGGACCACCCTCACAGGTACGGTAGTTGAGGTATTTGGAATATCACGCAGATGCCCAGCAAAAGAATGGTACGCTGAAAGCAATCCATGGTCGGGTTCTCCTACCTGCTCTCGCAAGAAAATAACTTGGTCCTCCGTCGAGTGGCGACCTGTTGGTTCTCGTTAGTCTCGTCCTTTGATGGATGTTCAAGAATATATGTATCTTCTCCTGTACTAGCTTCCCTAATGATTATACTCCCTTTAAAACCGAAATCTGTGCTTTCTATCTGCTCAGATTCGATCGCCAGTTCTTATAACACTAGCAGACAGTTTATAAACATTCAACGGATTTGAACGGACCAGCTGAGATTATATAATCATATTTTCTGGTTCTTGCCTGAAGAGCCGAGAAACCGATTGGCTCACGGAAATGGCAAGGTCCCACTCCTTTTCCAGCATCCGGCTCATTCTACCCGTCCTCAGACTCTAGAGATCTTGAATACAGTAGTGCTACCTCATAATATTTCAAAAGACTACGCCCCCATAGTGAGCATACCCGATTCTTCTGGATTCTCCTATGACTGTAGGGACAACTTCAACCACGGCCGACCTAGAAAGCAGGTGGAGCAGAAGTTTATTGGTAAGGTTTCCGATGAGATCGAAACTAAATCCTATTTATCCACGAATAATCCCATTTTCTCCCCGAACCAGCGTTTCCATGGTTCATCGAAAATCATTTGTCAAGATTCAAGATGAGGCGATCAGTCATGGGCGGGGTTTTGCAGTCGTCGTGAAACTAGCCCTATAACTTGAGAATAGTGGGAAAGCTTTCCTTCACGTCAAAAATAACTATGGCATGGATTGAAAATCAATTGTATGCCTCAGTCCCAACTACACATTACTCTGGTTTCGACATAGCTTCCCGTTAGACCCATTCAGACCACTGGGAATCCAACCAAGCATATTCCCCCAAGCCGATAAGAGTCCAGACGTTTTTAGAGCTTCCAAGGAGCCCCTAGCTGCAATGTCATGATCTCATTTCGAGGACAGTTCTCGGTTCGAGAGGCTTTTATAAACCAAGCTGTTGATCGTTTATCCTCTATACCTCTAGCCTTCTTTGTACTCGTTAAGCCTTATTAGACCATGGATACACTCATGACCAGCCTGCCAACAAATGTTGGGGCCATCCTCATGGAGAATATCTCCATCATCCAGATCGTGTCCATGTTCTCTATCGGCGCGTACAAAGCCCTAGAAACAGGGATTGTCACGTTCGACTCATTCAAGCGCTACCGGGGCCTCTATTTCTGGAGTATGCAATTTGCGTCCTGGAGAGTTCTCGTGCATGCCATTCCTGCTATGGCTCGCTTTATTTCTCAGGCGTCCAACCTCCCGACGTCCATCCCATCTACACGCAATGTATGCCCAAGTTCCGAGCCAGCTGATCTTGCCACCTACCATTTTTCACAGCCTGGTTTGCAGATCGGATGATTTCGTAGTGATTGGATGGTTCTTTGTACCTTCATATGGGACTTGAATGTAGTCTGGTGCGGTCACAATGCATAAATAAATAGCAGATGAATGCCAAGGTGCCAAGGTTTTTTGGGGGCCGCGCCCCCAAAAAAAGGAACTAGCGACCCCGATCGACGCGGGATCATCCTACATCTTCAATATGGTTTTCCTGACCCTCCCACTCGGGATACAAGGGATGGTCATTCCCCGTGTATCATTGATTAGAGATCTGGCCGCTCTATGGCAGCGGCAGTCATGCCGGTCAATCCATCGCCTGTGCGACATGAAAACACGCGAGCGGTGCTACCAGATCCGCGTCGGCCCGGAAGACCACAGCATCAACAAGACGTTCGACCTCGTGATGGAGATCCTCAAGAGCCCTAAGCTGGGAAACTATGTACGGGAGATCGTGCAGACTAGACAGCCCAGCAAGGAGCGCCACTACGTCCAGACGGCAGAGCAGCGGAAGCTCAGTCAGGGCGATAGGGCTCTGCTCCACGCGGCTGTGCGGAACGCAGGTTTTGCCGGCGCCCAAGAAAGCGCGGTGCTCAACATGCTCATGCAAAACAGCACGGATCCTCCAGGTCAAACCATTCCTAGGAATTCTGTCGGGTTTCCAAAAACCGCTTATGGATCCAAGTAAGAAAATCAACCCCTTATTAGTTGCTTAGCCGAGCTCACCAGACGAGCAGCCATGGTCACATTCATGGGACCTTCATTGCGCAGGCGTTGGCCGCGATTCTCATCTCAGTGTCACCCAATCTGGAGTCCCTAGTGATGACACAACCTTTCAGTCTATTACCTGGATTTGACAGGGGTAGCGAGATACCAGAAGAGGATAAGGTTCATTTCCCCCTCAAAGAACTTCTCCTTCGGGCCAACGCAAACCCGGCGAATTCTCCATATCTTCAAAATCTTCGCAAGGTGTACATGATAGTCGACGATAGACACTCGCATGACCATTATTACATGGCCATCGATTTCCTGGAATGCACAACCTTTTTCGACCGCCTCCCATCTATTGAATCCCTGAGCACCGATGCCCTCTGCGACGATGACGAATGCTACGCGCGCGTAATACTCGAGCCCAGATCGTCCAATATTAGCAGAATCCATATCCATCACTCTTCTCTCCCAACCAAGTTTCTTATCTCTCTCGCTCAATCCTGCAAAGTACTGCGAGAATTTCACTACACCATCGGTGGCCGGTGCATTTTAGGAGGTTGGAGCACGCCGTTCAATGCCAAGACCTTCATCCAATCAATTTGTCCGCACAAAGACACATTGGAAGTCCTGGACATCGACGCCGAGCGTGAGATGGTCTATTTCTCTCCACCCTTTTTTGATCAGGGTCGGGTTGACGTGGAAATCGATAAAGACGCGCTCCCAAGTGATGATGAGGGGGATGAGGATGAACGCCAAGTACTCCGGTCCATCTCGAGTAATAGCGGCTCACTGAGGGAATTCAGAGCCCTGAAGCAATTGAGTGTGGGCATCGGGTTTTTGGTATATTTTGCCATGGGTGTCAGGGAAAATAACGAGCCAAGACAACCATTTCTGCTACCGGGGGCTCTCCCCGATAGTCTGGAATATCTTTGCATTCGGGGGTACGACAAAGGGAAGTGCGAGGTGTGGGATACACATATTGATGCCTTGGTCTCGGCCATTGACTCGGGTTTATTGGGGATCAAGGAGATCACGGGGATTGAGGAAGTTATTCCCAATGCCCAAGATTTGGATGATACAGGCAATAACGAAGACTTGTTGTGGACTCCGACATATAGTGTTCACAACTAGGCCACGGTCTTTCCTGAACCAGAGAATTCTCCAGGGCTCCCAACTTGTTTTAAATAGAAGGTCTTTCTGAAAGCTACCCTGTTTTTCTGAAACTTGTAGCTATGTAATTCAGGATCCATTCGAATCGCTTTACAGCGATAGGCAAGAGCAAGCACCGGATACAAGGAAAATCAAAATGAAAGGAACATCCTCCACATCGCTTACCGCATTATGCCCCTATCTACGAGAATGTTATTTCTCTGCGTGTTGGGAGTGAATAGAAGATGTACTAGATATGATCCTTTATATTTGCTCCGATGGATAATCCTCTTGTTGTGCATATCTCCAGATATTCATCTTGTTCTCTCTTTCTGTTCTGCATGTATCATAATGTATTTAGTATCTTGATATTCTCTCAGATATCATAGATCTTGGTAATATTGTTATTATGACTGTAACATGCAGCGTCTAGTTCGGGGAGAGATACGTAGTCAAATCTTCCCCTGGCGGGCAGCCATAGTGAATTTGGAAGATATTCTGGTGGTACAGATGCAACGCTTTGGTACTTCCAAGGCCGGACAATATCAATTACCCGGTCAGCTTAGGCCGAGACAAGGGACATCGTTGTCTGAATGTGAAGGATTCGCTTCCTGCATTACCAATCCTAGTTTATCATTAGACTCACTGTTGCGGATGCATACTCTGCCTTCCTTGAAAGTTAATTGAGAGTTTGATTAAAGTATGAAAATGTCAATGTATGATAAAACATAACTCCGTCTTCCGTCAAGCCCGTCGTAAAACTGATATCGACTACGCGTTCTATATCATGACCAGCTACTTCCAATTTTAAAGGTGTTCTCTCAGATCAATTAGCAACAGGACACCAATCATAGTTCCCAGTACCATCGGCTCCATTGTTACCCCACCACTTCGGGAAAGGACGTGGTGGCCCACCAGCCCCGAGAACAGAAAATGACAAGATGAACATAATAGTCAGAGCAGCTCCATCAAATGCCGCCGTAACCATGTATGAGTATTCTTTGAACATGCGCGGCTTGTAGTTTCGTAGATAGTACTGGACGTAGAAGCCAGCGAGAAGTTGGCTGAAAATAACGCAGGTTTGAGATAAATTGTAAGGAATCGCACCCATGTATGCAATAAACTGCGGCAAGTTGATCTCGGCGATTTCGAACCATCCAATCCTGGGGACAAACTAAGTTCAAATTCGGATTAGGTTTAACTGCCATTGTGCACCAAGATATAAAAGGATCGCCTTGGGGGTTACTATCTTGCTGGAAGAGACGGTGGAGAACGACTGCGCCGGCTCCGATGCTGATCGCAATCGGCACGGCACTGTATGGAGCGCCCGATCTATAGAGGTAAGGGACCAGAGCCTATGATGCTGCATTGGTATTGTAGGCTTGGAGAGATGGACCACTCCAGGCAGAGTTTCCATTGCCGTTGATCAGAAGATTTCGATTTTCTGCCAAGATGGATCTCATGATGGCGTAGTTTATAAAGGCTCCCAGCATTGTTCCATGGAACTGAGTCAAAAACATAACTCGGGGCGGGATTTTCACTAATTTCAATTAGTTTCGAGCTTCTGCACCAGAAAATTGAGACATACGATATTCTCCCATCTTGAGATCGCTAGCGAGGTTGATCCCATTGGTGACAACGTTATGTGACCACGCTGCAAAGTACATATTTCCGATCGGTCGTCCGGGGACGATCAAGCCACCCAACATCTTTGATAGATTGTTCGTCGCGATCCCAGTTCCGAAACGAGAATATAGGATCATACTGTGGATCGGTTTTTTATCAGCACATTTTCAAGCCAGGACCAAAGGCTTGTTTCTTGGATCATACTCACAAAAGGCGTAATAATGATCCCCAAACTGAGCGCAACAGCATATGCCCAAACTGGCAATGTAAGGTTCTCTTCGACGATCACAACAATACCAAGAACAAAGCTGATCACAAGGACGATGATATACCACCACCAGGGAGCTTCCTTATAGTGGGCAGCCATATGCAGGTGGTGGCGATCGTCGTAGCGACCCTTTCTTGCGCTTTTGTATGAATGCCAGATGCCCTTGCCCCAGAATAGAATACAGTGAACAACCAGAGCCCCAATTGTAGCATTGGCCATAAGCATTCCGAATGCTAATGTGCCAGTGAGGCGAGGTAGACCGTACGCAGCCATAACCGATTCGTCCAGGACACCTCCGGGGAAGAGTTTACTCACGGGGTATCTTTTGCCCTCAGCTGTGAGAAGGGTTGTCGACACAAAGAGGAGAGATCTCGAGTTCCATGCATTGCCGTAGTATATTCCCAGCATAGAAGCAAAGCAACAAGCCAATCCTATAGCCATGTGCATTTGTAACTTGAGAGGAACAGCAGTCGCAGCGGGTGTAATCTGGAGAGTATTTCAGTGATCATCCTTCATTTCGGTAGGTCTAGGTGTAGAGACCGGGTTGCGGAACTCAAATATTGCCAATCGAAAGATATACTGAACAGTCCTAGACCTTCGTTGTTGTTGGCGCCACCGAACAAGTTGGTCAGTACAGTAGCAGTGCTCCCTGTGGCCCTTTGTGCAGCCAAGCACTGTAGAATCAACGTCAGCTAGCCCAGTCGCAGAGAACTCACGATTTTCGCAGCTATGAAAAGAAAGCAAAGACTTTAGCACACTCAGTTGAGCGGAAACCTTCTTCTTCAGATGGATGGCAGGGATAAATTGATTCATTCCAGGGGCAAAAAACATGGAATATTCATTTTTGGGCCTCTTGCCAAGAGTGTTATTCAAATATTGAAATGAAATCTTTCGGGGCTGTTAACCTGTCCGTTCATCGTACAAAATAGAGATAGCAATATACGTACCGGGATAGAAACAGAATTCATCCACGGGAAAATGTATGCTGGAATAATCTCATATAGCGACTTACCGGTGAACGCATACCAATAATATCGGAGAGGCTTTGAAATCTTCAGCTGCTGCCAGTGCAGTGCCTGGAGGGTCTTGACGATAGGTAAGTTCCCCCAGTACACAGCCTCGGTATGCCAGACACCAATTGGGCGCAGGATACCGCAGATCCCGTACCCAAAGAGGCCAATTGAAATAGTTGACAATACCACCGTGGTAGCGGTTAATTTAAGATCATAGAATAACATCTGTGTACCAAGAACCGTTGACGAACTAGCGGCATTTGACGCCGAGGTAGCTGTAATTGCGCAAATCGAATGTTCCTTCAAACTCCACGCGCCGTTGTTCACAAATTTCATAACAGTGATCCACCAAGGCAGTTTTCCTAGGCCTCGTTTTTCTCTCCATCGAAGTTCGAGTCGGTCACCTCGCGGAAGGAACCTGGCCCAAGCGTTGCCGATGAAGTAAGAGATGAGGACGATGAAAGTTCCCCCGATCGTGACAGAAGTGGGCTTGTACTAATGAATCGTTGTGTTAGTGGTAGAGATCTGTTAAGCCAAATATGTCGAAGGGAAATACCAGGTAGATCTGATTCATCACAGCCTGGAAGCAAGCGAGCCCGGAGGCAAGGATGATACTGCGAAAAGTTAAGACACTGTCGAAGCCATCTCGCAGTGGCAACAGATGAAGAGCAGCATCAGCCCCCGTTATGATGATTGTATCTGGATCGCTCTCGGATTTTTGGTCGCTCGTTGCATCTTTCTCATTGACACCAACCAGAGCAAGGTCTTTCTTGTCGATAAGCTTCTGCCCAAGGGTAGCGATTTCGTTGGTTTTGGCTGGTAACTCGGACACTTCTGGCGACATATCGACAGAACACAGGAGAGAGCTAGATCCGGCAAGTCGGTATTTCAAAGGAGGTCTTCGTGATAAGATGAAGGAAAAGAGAGAGGGGGAGAGGGGGCTCCTGCCATAAGAGAAAAAGCCTCAAACACTCTCAACTCTAGAGTTTCATATAGGTATAGGTATGCCTGTGGATATCTCCCATCACTGGTCTGATTACCGGTCATATCCATGTCTTTGAAGATAAGATGAAATACACGGAGCAATTGCTTCTTGAATAATGCCCGAAGTCTCCTTGGGTGACATTGCCTTAAAGCTAATTTGGCACGTTACAATTGAAACATACATACTTCAAACAAACATTCATCCCTGCTTATTCTCATTTGAATGCTTTCATGAAGGTTTCCCTGGTCTACATAGTGTCTAAAAAGCCTGGGGGCAGCTGGTATCATGTTAGTTGGTACTCAGTTACTATGCTTCAAATGACGCTTGAAGAGACCCCAAAAAAGACCAATGGGAAGAGCTATAGCAGGTTAATAGAAAGGGATACAAAGAAAAAACAGCCAATTGAAATGTGGCAGTGCCGCGAGATTTGATTGACGGGATGTATGAGAAGTGAGCATAGACATTTCCTCTATACAGGAGTTTGAGACTTCACTCGTGATAATCAGTGTGCAATTCATAATTATTTATTCAAATACCTTAATAATAATTCTGAGAAGCTAAATAAAAAGGATTCTTACCCAGAATAGTGTCTTACAGATCATAATCGAGGGGAATTTGATCTGCTTTGAAATTGATTCTTAGAGTGGGTAGCCAAGGCTATAATCAGCAGTGTTAATGGCTAATAATATACACGGTTGCTAGTAAATGACAAGTTTTCAAGCTTCTCCAGGGGCAGGCCACAAGGTACTGAAGGCCGCAATATCACTCGCTTTGATTGCTGCCAGGTCCTCCACAACTTGTTTTTTTTCGTGATTTCCATGACATGAAAAATTTCATTGAGGAGTTAGCGGCGGATGACTTGCCAGGTGTCGCTGTCGATATTTTCAATACTGGCTGTCTTCAGACAGGCCGAGTAGTTATACGTATGGCCAGAGTTGTCCCGGGTCCTGTGACCCCAAATGCTCACCGTGCTGCGGCTCACGGTTGCTGTGAGAGCATGAACTTGGCCGTCGAATATCTTTCAGGTCTTTCCCTCCCCATTAGCCCGCCAAGAAAGCAATCGGAGATTGCGCAGCAAATGTGCCGCGTTGTTCATATTTCGGCTTTCGGCTTCGGCTTGGCCACTCTCTCCTATCACCTCGACAGTAAGACACGAGAATATGATCTCCCGCACACAGGCTATCGGGGCCACGATAGCTCCTAGGTCCCGCAGGACTACTCTATAGTCCTTGAACTGTGCCTGACGCAGACCAATCGTGAGGTCGGGCCAGGGCGATGCGAGTTTTGCCGTGGTCTCTTTGGCATCCGGAAGTGTTGGTAGGTGCAGTTTCAACGAAAAATGCGCTTGGGATATGGCATAACGAAGTGGGTACCGGAAGATCTGGTTAACGCCCAGAGGGTGCTCACACCAACGGCTTGGATGGTGGGCTCGTTGTCCGACATGGCGAGACACCCTTTTAATGTGCGAGATATTTTGCTCGCTTTTCGAGTATCTTTGTGAGATTCGCCCAGTTGCTTGGTCGGTCATCTCCTTCCACGACCATACCCCGAACCTCCAATTCCGTTACAAATTAGCATCGTTGTAGATGATGCTCTTGCCGGAGCGGGTTGATTTTGCGTATCCGTGCGAGGTTGACAGCAGACGAGGGTGCCAAACGGTTTTTGGTGTAGTTGGGGATTTTGGAGGGCCATTGAGGGGTTCTTCATCTTGATCGTCGGTCGGGTTTGGTGATTTGAGTCGGGGTCTTTTCGTCTGCTTTGGTTGAATCATAGCGTCAGGCATGGAGATTTCAGCCAGGAAAATGGTGTGTGACGAGAGGGAAATGGTGATGTAAACTAAACTTGAGAGTAGACCAGGTCTAGCAATCTATATCACTTGTATATGTAGAGTTTCCTATGGTAAAATTGTTCCCAAAGGCTTGTTGAACTTTAAGAAGTTCCAAGGTTGACCCGACACACCGTTGTTCGGTGTGACAATCCACCCCCCCTCACTTCGCCATTCTCGCTGCATTGCGCCAATAAGAACACATGGATGCGGTTGCGCATTCTAATATAACTCTAAATGAATCTGCAGACTGTAAAAATTGTTATATTACAGCAGCCACATAGCGAACTTTCAATCATTTGATCAAGAGCTAGCAAAAGGGAGCACCCGTGATCCACCGTGTCAGTATGTCAAACGCGACATCCGGACGATCTTGGGGGAGCTAAAGTAAATCAAACATCAGAGTATTTCCAATTTTAAACACCTTGAACCGGAAGGGACTTACCAAATGACCCGCCCCGTCCACTGTGACAAATGCGAACCGCGAAGCCGTCTCTGCCTGTGTGTCTATTTTCACCCGAACTTCCTTAGTCATGCCAACTGTGTCATTGTGACCAGCTACAGTTGAAGTCCAAGGTCGCAGCGGCGTCGATGCAAACACGACCTGTCCCTTCCAGGAAAGTGAATCGGCCCATTGCAGGCTTCCTGCCGTGTTGCAGGCTAAATCGAGATTTCCCTGGTATGCCAGGAAATGTATTCCATGCGGAAGCAGGAAGGCAACTGCATCGGAAGAAGACGTCATGCCCTCTGGTGTAGTACCAAATGCTTGAACCACAGCGCTGGATTCAAATTTATACTCCTTGACCTTGTCCGGGGGTGAGAGAGCGTTCCAGACCGCAGGAGAATTTAGATATTCTTGGATGTAACCCGCTTTCTTGTAGCAAAGCTCATCGATCTCACACAGGGCCGTGACTGTTGATGTTATTGCATTAAATTAAGCGATGTTGTGAAAGGTTTTCTTATTGTCGAAGCGGTTGCGGCCTCCTTCGCCACTTTCATTCTCATACCACCCAATGATACCTTCGTAGCAAACAGAGCCAGCAGCCTTGCAAATGGCAGGATCGGGATTTTGAATGCAGGCCTTAGCAACGTCCATACATCGGGGCATGTTGGCAGCCATGATATCGCACCGAGTCTCGTTGAACACAGGTGTCGGAACACCGGGCTTGGTAGTGCAAAGCGTTTCCCAGTACCCATAGAAGGTGTCCATGGGTGACATGTAGCCATTGCCCACCAGGCACGACTCAAGATTGATCTGAGGCTCTGAAGGATATCGCTCATTCTGGGTCACGATTTCCGCACCAAGGTAGGGGATGTATTAACCCTGCGGAAGTCAGTCAGAAACACATTGACTGAGGAGCAATGCTTACTGCATAACTCACCCGCAAGATGAACGGGCGAGGAACGCTTGTGAGGGAATATCTCAGAGACAAAGATTTGAAGGAAGCGGCGCATGTCAGCGGCAGCTTCCTGCGAGTCGTGTGGGACCTCGTGGCTCTCGTCAATGTAGGAAAAGCCGACATCAACTGGTTGATCAACAAATAGTAAAGATGAGTTTCGTGACCAGGCCCAGGGATTTTGAACAGTTCCATTGCCGTGTTCATCGATCAAACATGGGCCGACCTCCTGGAATAAGCCAAGCATGCTGGAATCCCCTGGCCCTTCGGTCATCCACAGCGTGAGCGGATCGCTGACGGGATCGTTCTGGCTTCAAAGTACCAGAAAAACAAATGCTTCGGCCCGATGTCTAGCCATCCTGTGTACTGCACAGGGTCTGTCGCACAAATTGATTGATCTTGTTGTCGGATACGCACCGAGTGGGCAGGTGAATTTGAGCTCCGAAATGTAGTGAAGTCCGACGTCAAGGGCACCTCCGGTCGCAGCACGGTCTGCGAGGCATAGCCCACGCCAAATAGCGCAGCAAGCCAAGAACTTAACATTGCAGGGATGAAGCGAGACAAAATAACAATACCTGATGAGGAATATGGTGTTGTTATAATGATGGGTGAGGTTACATCGTGTTCTCATCGTGTTCTTTGTTCGAGCCATCGGAGTTCGGCCTCGATCGAATCGGTCCGATCGTTGATCCGCCATCTGAGGCTTACAGCGAAATTTATTCGGAGTTATCTTGCAATTAAGTATTATATATAATACTGCTTATCGTCTATACAAAGAACACTCAAGTACACATTTTGGCCAGGTCGGGCGCGGAGCAATGCAAACATCCCTTCGGAACTCGGAACTGGTTGATGGCGACAAAAAGCTGGTCAGACGTCTTGTGGATTACGGAGACAATCTAAATGGCGACCTGATCGCTATATACAAACAACAGCAACAACATCATGAGGATACATCCAATAACTCCGAACAAATATCATCAAGCAAACCAACTTTGGCGCTCAACTCATAACCGGGGCCGCCAATAAGCCTCACAGTGAGCATGCCGTCTTGGCTTGGGATGGCGAAAATCTAAAAAAAGTCCGCTGCAACAGGAATGTCCCACATCTCCCTGCTACCCAGCGCGCCAACAGCACCAGGCAAGTCAAGGACGGGCTCTTCATCGACATTCTGATATTGTATCCAGCAGCCAAAGTCGGTTATGTCGGGTGACCAATCAATACAATGTTTAACAATATCTATAAGACCTGTCGTCTCGTGCGCAAGGCTCTCGGCCTGTTGCTTCTGCAGGGTTGCAAGCTGCTGGTGTTTCGTTTCACCGGCGGTGAAGTTGACGCGCACAGGAAGTCGATTGAGGCAAGGGCTCACGACATTTTGGAGAGAAGCGGGGACGGTGGCGCGGCCAGAAACAACGCGACCGAGGGCGGACGCACAAGCGAATGTAAAGAGAGAAGCTTGTGTGATACCAAAGGGTGGTAGGTCCATAGGCACAGAGCGTACG
The DNA here is from genome assembly GCA_002916455.1 of Penicillium sp. CF05. NCBI lineage: Eukaryota > Fungi > Ascomycota > Eurotiomycetes > Eurotiales > Aspergillaceae > Penicillium > Penicillium sp. CF05. Next base: position 5,680 of record PKQL01000588.1, on the reverse strand, counting down.
AGCACTGTAGGGAAACCGCCTTGTGTAGGTGCTGGCGAAGAGCATTTTAGAATTGCCATTGACGAGTTCTGCAGTGTCTCGCGCCAGAAGGAGTGGCTTTCCGTTTTGGTTGATTGAACGTGGTAGACGTAGCGGCTGAAGTCTTGGACTTCTTGAGTAGAGCCATTGTAGATATTGGCCAGGAGCTCTAGAGTTTGGCCGAAACTGATCGCATCGTAGATTGCGTGTGACATGTTGAATACAAGTCACGCTCTCGAATCTTGTCCGCGGATGAGTGTGAACTGCGATAAAGGTGCACCCAGGGAAGCTGGCGTTTTCACATCATCCACAGCAAAACTGTCAAATGTGGCTTCGATGGGTTCATTGCTGTCGACAATGCCGATCATTGGCTTCCAGGAATCAAAGACAGCCTAGAAGAAGGAATTGCCACAACGAACAAAGGCAGTCCTATAGATATCGCAGTGCTCAACCAATTGTTCACAGCTCGAATACATTTAAATTTTATTTCCTCGTCATGGCCAGGAACTCTAAACTCTACTCATCTCCAACAGGTATTGGGCCAGTATTGGGCGATCCCCTGCACCGTGACCGGTGCATACGGGTGGCACCTGCCGGAAATCACTGTCCAAACACTGTTTCGATTGACTCCCGGATAAACGGAGTATTGTGCTTTCAGCTATTCCAGAGCCCTCCTTTCGCATATCCACCAGCGCAGAGGTTATCCTTGGCTGCAAAGCAATTGTTTTGTTTTGAGTGCAGGCGCCATAGCTGTCGACCAAGGGTGTGGGCCAACCGAATTTTGCGTTTGTTGGATGCTCGCCTGGACCAACCCGAAAATGTCATGGTTCAGTCGAAAACTCATGATTCGGCGCTTTTGGTACATCCATGGCCAAGCAGCATGTCCTACAGCGTTGATGTGGCCATGTGTCCCGATGAGGCCTCAAAAACCAGAAGAAACTGTCCAAAAGGGCAAATCTAGCGGCAAACCCCTGGGTGCACTTAGGTTAGCCAGAGTCGTGAAAATCAGTTGTTCGGATCTTCTCAAGATGACGAACCGCTTCAGTTGGGCTGTATCTATTACATGCCGCCAGTGATGACCATGGAGTTCACCGATAAAGAAAGATGGTACTCGTGCCTGACGTATGATCATTTACGTTCTCTCGCAACTGTCGCATGTTCCGCACAATAGTGGCCACCCGAAGGCTCTTGTTCTTTCATAACCGACCCGCCCAGCTCGGTACCCTTCCCGCAGGCTCTAGGACTTGAGATCAGTTTAGTTTGAGTCTGTGCTGAGAATCCTTTCGCGTCAAATTGCAAAACGACCGAGATGTCTGTTGTCTCCTTTTTGTGACATATTATCATCATTGGGGGACACCTCTGGGGACGGGGCGGCTGATCGTCGTGGGCGTTCCGATTCAGAAGCGGCGGCAGGTAGATCCGGGAGAGATTTTGATCGGCTGGGAAATAAGTTTTTTAATTGATGTTGAAGCTGGCGCTTAAGCCCTTGAAAACGAGAAAATAACTTTTTTTGATGTCTCCCCATTGTCTTCGCGCTTTTGGTGTACTGTATAGAAGTCTGAAAGGATGGCAGTTTTAGGAGATTAGTAGAGTTGGTAGGTAACTATTTCATCCGAATAATCATGCGGAGCGGGATAGAAAAACAAAACTCCGGTCAAACAATTTTAGCACCGTCGCCGGGAAGAAGCATGTGTAAGACTGAGTGATGTTCACTACTTCAACTTCTGTTGCTATGCAGCAATATTTGGAACGGAGATATCTGCATCACCACCTTTTGGACAGTTTGCAGTCACAATAACGTCACTTTCAACTTCAATGGACTCTACTTGATGTATAGCATTCAATGCATCAAATTTACACTTGCAAACTACCGTTGGGAGGTAATTCTGCAATTCATTGTTTCAAGGCTTCGTCTGTTGCCCATTCTCATAAAGTGAGTAACTCGGGGTGAGCAGCAGGTGAGATCGAGCGTCAACAGTTGAGGTAACCGTTGAGGTAACCGTTCAGTGACTCTTTTAAAGGCGGTCGAACTCAGGTAACGGTCATGGGTGACAATGACAACAGCCTCAGTGTTACTGCCGGGCTATAAAAGACCCTCGAGTACAATGTCTCTTGCATTTCAGTCCAAAGGCCACGATGGGTCATCTCACTTCGCCTTCCCCATGTGACCGGCCAGCCAAGAGACAGTGCCGGGTTTCCGAAGACCCAGAAGATGAGAACAAGTTACAAAGCCACCCACAGATATCTTCAGACGGTGCAACTATTGGGGCTGAGGTTATTCAGGCCCTGTTCAATACAAAACGAACGATATCACTAAAATTACATAGGTTCTATGGCGCACACGCGGTTTCCTTGCGGCGGAGTTCATGAAACTTCTACACTACAATGACGCCCTGGCTACACCTGCTCTCAAACTGCTCGATCTATACTGTTGCCTGTGGGAATGCTACGTTGTCAAATCTGCCGAGAAGATACGACTCAAGGAAGGGCAGCGACAGCTTCAAGAGTCAAATGTGTGGCATTCTTCTACAGCTCTGCGATGAGCAGTCATTGATACTGTGGGATCGAAAGCGAGCAGTTCGAGCACTTTGTAACGGCGTCCTTTCAGCCTTGCAAGCGAGCGATACTCAAGCCTATCATGTTGATGGTGTTGTAGTTCAGAGGTATGAGGTATGGATTGACTTGTTATTTCACAGGGATACATGAGCCTATATATATAACAATTGGCCAATTTGATTTCCAATCAACTGGTCGTCTGTATAGACACTTCGGAGCTAATTCCGACGGAGCGGCTTGGTTCCTGATCTGCACCAGCCTCACGTTCGATGCTCTCGTGTCCTCATTTTGCTCCAATAACTTTCCTGTACAACACAATCACTAGGGAAGCCAGTCAATCATGGGTCACAACCTGTCGCAGGTTTCAAATAGGTCCAATACCCCAGACACAGAAGGTCACATTGGACGTACATGCCAAACTGGTATCGTTATTTTAGATCCCCTTCTCGAGGAATCCATCGGCTAACAAACCTATTACGTAAAGGCAATGAATCGGCTAAAAACTTCCATCGGGTAGTTGGCCTATTCATCCACGGGAATCGCGGCCACACAAGCCAGGTTTTACAACCGCCTGTTGACCAGTCCACTCGCTCTGTAGCTACAGAGGCAATTATTTCCGTTGGTACCTCTCTTGCTAGCCCAAAGGCCTCTACGTTGCCTCCAAGCGTCATAAAGGCTGAAAGCCAAGACCTGCCCCCTCTGAACGCAAAAAGAGGAGCAGCCAAAACCTCAGCCTTCCCACGAAAGCGACGCCGACATTCATACTCCATTTCTGAAATACCCGGTCACTCGCAATTGATGCATCGAAAGAGACTCCCAAGCCTTGCAACAATTAGTAGGCAAATGGTAAACGATACAATCCAATACCTGCAAACTCTATCCGACCACATCTTGATCTCCGACACCATTTTGCCCAGGGAGTGGGCCACTATGCATCTAGCCACCCAATTGCTACAGCGCAGGTACGAAGAGATTATCGCGAGGAAAGAGATGGAAACAGACACTGTGTCCGATTTCGATTCCCCACCAATACAGCCAAAAGAGAAGTGCCAGAAGTGCGCTGCTGCGGATGAGGGGTGGCTTTATGACTGAGACGCTTTCCGTTCTTATAACCTTGACGGCTATATTTTGATAGCATAACTGGTCATTGAAAATTCATGAGCAAACATACCACTAGTCAACACTTTCTAGAAGCATTTTCATTCTTGTTCGGGGTGTGCCATTGCCATCTCAAAGAAATGACGTTAAAAGAGAACGTACAGTACATTGTTTGGCTCTATCGTCGTTTGTATACGAAAGTGGTCGATACAAAAAAGTAAACGTGGTTATGTAAAAGTAAACTATGGCCTAAAAGTATGATCTATTTCCCTCCGAAGATCCCATATTGAAAGTAATGCGGCATAACTCGCATTCCATTGGCGCGTATAAAGTAAACTGGCTCAGACCCGTCCTTCAATGGCCATATCTCTCCGCGAAACTATGTGCTAATTCGAACCTCCTCGTTCTCGTTGAACTGTAAGTTATCCAGCGACCAAACTGTATGACAAGTCAATACCTGTGCCGTCTCCCTCAAATGAATCATGGCCCAAATGATGCCAACTGACCTTTGCTATTTGCACTCCTAGCCAGAGGCACCTGTGTCTTCTCACTACTTCCTCAGAATCCATTTCATCGATTGAAATGCCGTACCCTGAGGTATCTTTGAAGAAGTTGTTTGGGTAATAGAATCGACTCCACACTTGACCCCGTATCAAAAAGTCTTCTGGTAGCTGTGGAGCTGTTTCATATTCACCAATTGAGAACTTCTCGTCTTGGATTCTCGAGAAAACAGTATTGTGCGAAAACAGACTATTTAGGAATCCAGCGACTGCTTGCCAGGGAACCGTGGCCTCCAGGCTTTCCATAACGGAGCGATGAAAGGAGACGCGCCAGAGGAACGCCAGAGAGATATGAATCCCTGGGATTGCATTGGGGAAGTTACTGTACCTAAGAAGAACGAAGAGAGTTTGGAAAGTGAGGCGGATTGCCTGGAATGCTTGATTCAGTTTGAGCTGCGAACACAATTCAGTAGGGCTATTGCTTACATATTCTGTCTCCATTGCCGGTGCCGACTCATTCGCAGCACCACTACTCTGCTTCTTGGAAAACAGATCGGCCACCTGTGAGTATACAGGTGTACCGTAACCAAGTACAGAGGCGATGTTGCAGGACATTATGTACACCTCATGTTGATTTCGGCTAGTGGGGCGTTGAATGTGCATTGGGAAAAGCGACAGGAAGTCATTTGTCAATGCCTTAAGCCGTTTTCCCGAGCAATTCTCGAGTAGGAGACGGTGTGCAATCACAAAGTGAGCGGCTATATCTCGTTGAAAGGTAAAACCCTTCCAGTGGTCGAAGAAAATATCAATGGTCGCCCAGCTGTGGCAGAGTGGCTGCACACTAACGAATGCTTTGGTAAGATAAAAGAGTCTTTGAAGAGCGTCGGAGTGTGACAAAACTGCAAGCGAATGTTGGATTCTACCGAGATGGGGATTTTGGTCCGCAGCCTTTCGGTACCAATATCGCGATATGCCTGCCAGATGTTTCCGATGCTGTCTTTGCGCAGCCATATGATATCGTGTCACATCACCCAGCTGCTCATACAATATCACCCCAAGAGCTGGATCGAACTCTAAGAATCGGTTCAGCGTTGATGAGACGTGGTAAATGAAATGGAGCATGGGGGCCAAAGATCCTGGAAGGTTTTGGTGCAGAAGCTCTAAGGGTGAATATATTCCATAACGCCACATTCTGTTAAACATGGCATAGTCATAAGGAACATCTCTGATAGCAGCTCTAGCAGATGGCATCTGGGACATGTAGAAGAAGTGTTCATGCTCTTGAAGCAAATGCTTGTGTATGGCGAGAAGGGCTTGCCATCTGTGGAAAGGTATGTGGATTTTGGATGGTTGTTTCTTGTCAGACCAAATACACTTTTTTTCCCACAGTATAAGCTTGGATTTTGGATGGTTGTTTCTTGTCAAACCAAATACACTTTTTTTCCCACAATATAAGCTTTGTGTATTGCTGTCTGAGAGTAGCTATATCGGCCTTTGTTTGGTCGATA
>PKQL01000587.1:0-17636 GCA_002916455.1 Penicillium sp. CF05 | reverse complement strand
GTATAACAGGGACTGGTACCGCTCAGCCCAGGCCATCCGACGGGAAGAAAGTGGATTCCCAGCGCCCGACAATCCCCAATTCGACCCGGACGACCAAGAACCCCCAAACAAAGAAGCAGCAACAGCCATCTCCGAGCTCCAAATCCACGAACTCACCGCTCTAGCCGCCTGCTTCATATTTCCCATAATCGGCACCTGTCTCCTACACGGCATTCGCTCCAGCCTCTCCCGACCCTCAGAGGGTCTAGTATCAAACTACAACCTAACAATCTTCCTCCTAGCCTCCGAAGTCCGCCCAATCGCCCACTTCCTAAGACTAATCCAAAAACGCACCCTCCACCTCCAACGCATCGTATCATCCTCAACAGACCCAATACCCCCAACAACTCTACAAGACCTAACAAAACGCCTCGAAGAACTCGAAACCCACGTCGCAGAGACAGCAACCGCCCGTCTCGCCCAACAAACAGATAAAGACTCTTTCCCCCTCTCCCCAAAAGAACAAGAACAAGAACAGACATCCCCATCCCTAGTCGCCAGCGCAGCCCTCGAAACCCGCAAAGCTATCCAGCCCGATATCGAAGCCCTGAACCGCGCAGTCCGGCGCTACGAGAAACGATCCACCCTCTTCTCCCTGCAGACTGATCAGCGCTTCGTGCGTCTTGAGACACAGGCCGGTGATGCGATTGCGCTCGCTGCTGCTGCGAAGCGGTCTGCTGAGTCCCGGCGCCCGAATTATGCGCTCGTCCTGCTGGACTGGGCTTGCGCGTGCATAGTTGTCCCTGCTCAGGTTGCGCTGTCGCTTGTTAGTTTGCCTGGGCGTGCGGTCTCGGGTTGTTGGGATGCTGCGAGGCGTATGCTGATGGGACGGAAGATTGCGTCGCAGCAGAGGCCGAAGTCTAGGTCTGGGTTGAAAGGGAAGGCTGGAGCTGGAGCTGGAGCTGGAGCTGGAGCTGGAGCTGCGGGGGCTGGGTCGTCGGGTGGGTATCGACAGGGTGGTGGGTTGGTCTCGCAGCGTCGGTCTGGGGTCAGGGATGGGGATGGTATGGGATGAAAATCTATATGGACATTTTTTTCCGATTTTATTGCCGGCTGAAGATCTTTAGTGGGCTATAAGCTGTTTAATTGGGCGTTGGGTAATGGCCGCAGGATCGGTCCACGAGTATATTGGCGTCTATGTATGGATTTAAGTACTTCCGTGATGTGATCTACCATGTTTTAGGACAGGAATATTGAGTTTAGTTCAAATACGAGGTTGTCTAGCCTGCATCTTCAATCCTCATAGGCAAGGGAAACGTTAAAATATGGCATTTGTACAGCATTATACACATCGAGACAACGTGATGCAATCGGAAAACTGCAAAAGTCAAGTCTATAGGAGTCAAAATATGGCCCGTTTCTATTAAAATTTGAGAATAATCCGGGCCGGACCACGAGACAAGGGAAAACCTCTCGACTGTATCAGAAAAAATCAACATCGACCTCCAGATGGACCTCGATCATCCACCGCAACCATCTTCAAGAACGGTTCAATGATTGATCGCCTCCGCTCTTCAGATATACGACGCTCTTTCTCTTTAGGCGGCAGTGGAGCAGAGGCAGAAATAAGCACGAGTGCAAAGGCAGACGCGAGAGCAGTCTCGACTGCTTGTCGACGTGCTATCGACTGATTCTGACCGGTAGAGTCAGGGCTAGTGCCAGCGGATGTGCTCGAGGAGCGGTTTTTGCGGCGGAAACTGCCACTGGTTATGAAGGCAGTAGCTGAAGCTGGAGTAGGAGATTGAGCTTGTTCCTGGCTTACAGTTCCAGCCTGTTCATCTGCAGGCTCGTTGGGGACAATGGGTTTTCCTTGCTTGGATATTGGGACCAACGGTGTATTGGATGATACTGGGGCCACTTCATTGGCGATGCGGGCGAGCATGAAAGTGACAAACGTGAAAGATACGCTATGTGCTGGTGAGTAGGCTAGGTGCTCAAGCACCCAGGCTTGAGTTTCTTCCCAGTTTCGAGGAGGGGATTTGCTCTTCTCGCGCGCGGTTATCTGCTGCTCCATGTCTTGCCATACTTTCGCCGTGACGATGCCGTCTTGGAGCGCGTTGAGGAAAGTGAGGAGGGTTTCAGATAGGACCTCCAAGCGATGAAGAGATGATGTCTCAGGGGCAAATATTGAAGTGAGGGACTTGTTGGTGTCAAGGGCTTCACGCACAGAAGTTTGTAGCCCAGCACGCTCCTGTGGGTCCTTTAGAGTCCATGTATCAGGCTGAAAAGGCCATGCTCCACCGGAAATATCCGTTGCCCATGGGGCTTTATGCTCCTCGGATTCACCATTTGTCATGCTCCACTCCGCGACAGCGCGCTCTGTCAACTCGGAGATAGCCTCAGTCAGTCGGAAAAGCTCGCGGGGTGCCGATAAGCGGATTTCGGTGGAACTGTCTGTGCGGGATGGATGAGGGGTGTCTGATTCGGCCAAACTTCGAGCACCCGCTTCTGGCATGCGCGTCAACTCGTCGACACTGCAACCGAAGCAGGTCGGCAGCCAGCGGCCGTGAACAGGGATAAAGTGGTCGCGGCCACCATCAACATGAAGGACTAGGATGTCTTCTAGTTTCAGCTTTCCAATATTAAGCAAGCGGACGTGCCTGATGCTGCGAACGTAAGCCGTGACATCAATGTTTGCTACTTCACCAGGGAGCAAAGTGTGGTTCCCCGACGAAGAAGTCATCGCTTGGCTAGTGTCATGGGCGGTGCCTGCAGATTTGGAGACGTGCAGAACAAGCCACGAGGGTGTTTGTGTAATGCTCTCGTCGTCACCTTCATGCCGCTCCGCAAATGAAAAGGTGGCTGCGGTGCCACTAGTGTTGGCAACGGTTAGGGACCGATGAGCTGGCACGTCAAAGGCAATATCGCCGAAATCGACAGTGTCGGGATCTCTATCTGTGTGCTTTTGGTCACCATATTTATCCACCACAATAGTAAGATCTGGCCGAGATTCATTCTCGGCCTTGTCCAATTCACGGGCCACTTCTTGATGAACCTTTGTTTTGAGTTCGCGATTGACCGCATCAAAGCTCAAGGTAAAGACAGCATCTAGGGGCTTGTGGTCCGACGAAATAATGCCTTGGTGCGACACATAGTGGTCCAAGCGGATTGGTTCATGAGAAGAATCGAGCGATGCGACTGTGGTAGCATCCTCATCAGCGGCTTGCTCCTCATCCGATATGTACTCCTCGCTGTTTGCACCGTCTGCATCAGGGTCATATTCAAACAAGACATTATCATCGGCAACAGCCTTGTCCAGCCCGCTTGCCTTCATCTCCTCATCCCTCTTTCGGGCCTCCTCCGCTTCCTGGTCGAATCTCTCATGTCTGAGCTTATCCTGAAGACTGCGGAACAGAATCCTATCACACCAGCTAGGCCCCCGTTGCTTCTCGCTCGAATCAAACATGGCCACACTTCCGACATCGTATTTGTACGTCGGCAAGAAAGTGATGTCACCTTCCCGCCAACCCTTGTGGAAAGCTGCTCCTCTTCTCTGTTGAACTCCGAGTTGATCGTGAGGGAGAAGTGAGGAAATTGTAGTTTGAAGAGACGCAGGGTCATTATGAGGATCAATCTCATCATCAGTGACAGGGTCGGTGTCTGGCTCCGTTTCCTTATCTTCTGGGGGAGAAGAAGAAGGCGACTCATTCTCACCATTAGAATCGGCCGCAGAGTCCCCAGAATGGCTTGACGACTGCTTTGCTTGGCGCTCTTTGTCGTACTCATTGGCAGTATGCCGAGCGAGGACTTGGCGCACATCGTCACTAGGGATATCATCGAGGCGGTAGTTGAGGTCACCAAACCAAAAAGTGAAATCTTCACCTCCTATTGATTCGCCCGATTCACCCGATCCGTCAACGTCAGACCAAATCGCGTCAAATCTAGCACGCTGGACAATCTGAGAAGAGTCCCAGTTGCGTCGCTCCAAGCTGCCTTTGTCGGACCCTGCTGCGAGATGACAGTTGATAAAGACTAAACGGGTCGTTTCGCCCAGGACAAGGCGCGTTGTCACAGCACCCTTGTTTCCCATGTACCCCATCAGCCCGGTACCGACAGATGTACTACATACAGAAGAAACACTATCTCCAACGGCAGGCGACGCATATATCAAAAGCAACAAGCCGACCAGCTGGACTTCAGAGACCAGCTGATATCCTCCAGGTAGCGCCTTTTGGACTGCTTCCTTCCACCGCTTGGACGGTGCCAAGTCAACATATGGCCGGAGCGCTTCCGTTGGGGAAGAGATATCGACCACTTCTTGCAAACCCAAAACGTACAGGTCTATCTCCTCGGGGCTGTGGTGAAAGGTTCCTTTTTTGTCGCCGTCTGATTTCTGCTGATCATGCTTGCTGGGCGATTTGGATTCCGGCTTTCGTGCGTGTGCGTAGTTTGTCCCAGAGAACTTCGGGCACACCCCGTCTCCTTGAACAAACCATTTGCCAACGTCTTTCTCCGTGCCGGAGATGCCGGCTACATTCCACGTCCCGACCTTGACTCGGATGGATCGCCGGCGTGTGTACTCATCTTTCCTTGCTCTGACAGCACGCGAAAGTGACGAAACGTCGAGTCCTGCGTTCTTAACCTCTTCCGCGTGTTCGGACTCGTGGCCCTTGTGGTCTGATGCGGGCGGCGATTGCGATTTAGTGCTCATGTTGTACGAGTATACAATGGAGTCAGCAAGTAAGAAAGCTTCTTCGCCTCGCTTGGTTATGGTTCGAGGTTCGGTAGGGTAGCAGCTTGTAGCGGTGGTGTATGTATGAGAGTGTGTTGCGCGGTTCTTAATTCCGGCAGGGGAAAATAGGCTTTGAGGGGTGTCGCAACAGAAGAACAAAAGGAGAATGATTATAATAGGATAAATAGAAAGAATTGAGAGAATCAGTTGTATAATGCGACAATGGCTTCAGTCATTTCATCACAGAGGTCATCCCACCAAGGTTTAGAAGGGTTGTAATGTCATCACGTAGGATAAAGGGAATAGGAATATGTTGAAACCAATTGTGAAGGAACCAAATATATTCCAGTGCCCCAAATACCCTACATGAGGTTCAAGAAGAGAAGAGCTTTGAGAGTCGGAGAGTAGAAAGTAGAGAGAGTGGCCGGATAAGCGCGAAGGCGGAGCTGCAATGACGATATGCCCCCAGCTCCTTCCATCCTTTCACACTTTCCAAGGGTTCCCACAGAAAACATGACTTCACGCAAACCTCGGAGACAGAACAATCACAATCCTGTCAATCTCACCGATTATGAATCCGACGCCCCATACTACTCCGACATGCAGCAACAACCTGCACGCCCGCCCCGCTCGAACGAGGAGCTCAATCTCTCTGTTATTCGCCGCCACAAGCCCTCAGTGACCTCCATCCTCTCACTTGCCCCCTACGCAGTGGTCTATATCTTCAGCCCCACCACAAAACAATGGGAAAAGAACGGAGTTGAAGGAACCTTATTTGTCTGCCAGGAAACACAAGGTGATCTAGGCCAAGAGCGCTACACTGCCTTCGTGCTGAACCGCCGCGGGTTGAACAATTTCGATCTCCCCCTCACCGATGGCGAGAATGTCGAAATTACAGAGGAGTATGTGATTCTCAAAGCCGAAGAAAGTAAAGGTGAAGCCGGACAGAATGGCATCGCCGACCCCTTGCACCCGCAGAATGTACCCAACAACCAGACCGGCACGAACAACGTGCGCATCTATGGTCTCTGGATCTACTCGGAACCACCACCAAACTCCACCGCGGAGAGTCGCACCATAAACGCCCAGATGATTCGTGAGTGCGCCACCCATGCGGGGGAGAGCATGAAGCTAGCTCGCGGGCGCCTCGAAGCTATGCGCCAGAACAGCCTGCACGTCGCGGCAGTGGCGGCTTCCTCACAGACTGCCCCGATGGAGGAAATACAGGCTAGCGTGCCTATGGGACGTCAGATTTCGCTGAAGGATCTTTTTGGTCAGCAGCGCGCCCAGGACGACGCTTGGAGTGTGCGAGCACACCATCTGGGCCCCGAGCAGCAGCCGCAACCATACCCACAGCAGCCTAGCTATCAACATATGATGCCTCATCAGATGCCAGCTCCTACTCCCCCGCCCCAGCCGCAATCCGATGTGTTAGGAGAACTATTCCGGAGGGCAGGACTAGCTCACCAAGGCAATGCGCAAGGGCACTAGAGTGCTGAATGTTTCCTTCGGGCCCCCCAAGCATTTGTACATGGCGTCTAGCTTTCTGATTTATTCCGGCATATTTGAATAGCTTTGGGCTCTTTGTCATTCGGATGGGACTGGGCGTGGCGTAGCGTCTCTTGAGATACCCGTTACAATCTGCGCCAACGGCGAAATTCATTGTCTTTATGCAGTTCCTGTCTATTTCGATGCATTGTAAAACCCATAGCCTGTCTCCCTCAGACCACAATCTGCCCAATCATCCCGGCAACTTTTCGCGCCATCACATCACTGTGTTCTACAGAATGTCAGCAAGGCTACGTATCGTAGTCAAAAGTCGATAAAAAGCCACTCACTCAAACAAAATGCATGTGGCAACCCCTCTTCACAGACGACCATAGTCGGTCCAGCCTGTCCTCCCTTCTGCCCGCGCACCGCAACAATATCATCCCTCGTCTGATCAGCCACCCAGTGATCATTACGACCAAAATAGAAAAACAGCTTAGTGATAGGCTCACGCGCCGACGCAGCACCCCAGACATCATCACTCCATTTGTCCGAAGTGATAGTCTGCATTTCATCAGCAGCCATATGTCTAGCCAGGCGAAGAAGTTAATTAGATAAACCCAAATAAGCAGCCTAAAAAGCGAATATCACACATACAAAGCTTGCCGTACCCCACCCCGACTCTTCAAAAAAGCACACGTAGTGTCCAAAGCATGAACGGGCGGGTCATTCATAACGAGCCGTACAACATATCGAAGAAGTGATGCCGGGAGCAGGAATGTAAATAGTCGGGCGAAGAGACTAACCACCACAGCAAGACGGGGAATAATCGAAAGTAGAGTCTACGCAATCGAGCTGAGATTAGCCACGAACCCGAATAAAAACATAAGCATCTGGCAAGAAGAATATGGTATGTACCGTCAGTTTCTGCCCTGAAGGCGATGCGGCGATATCCTTGACTGTTGGGAAGAGCATCGCTCCGCCGATGATATCGAAAGCGCTTTCTGGCTTTGCTTCACGGTGCCGTCTTAGGATTTCCATGGCGATATATGCGCCAACGGAGTGTCCGATCAGGATGACTTTTTGTCTGGTTCCGGCGTTACAATTACCGTTGCCGTTGCCGTTACCTTCGTCTCCCATCAGGGCAGCGAGCTTTCCTTGGACAAAGCAGATCTGATCTTCCAGGTCGAGATCGATGCCATTGTTCGACGGCGTGGCCTGGTGGTCGTCGATTTGAAACCCACCAAGGGAGCAGCCGTAGATTTGAAATGATGGTCGGCTTGGTGGATTTTCCTCTTTTTGCTCATCTAGATACTTTGAGAGTAGAGAGAGGAATGGGTGGTAGTAACCGATCAGACCCGGATTGCCGGAAATGAAGAAGATTGTCGTCTTTTGGTCTGATGGAGAACCTGTGGTAGTGAGGAAGGTGTTTGGGGTAATTTCGGGTGCCATTTTTTGGTTTAGCTTGTATCATCGGATCTGCTGTAGGGCTCGCTCGTGTAGGTTCCATCCAGGGTATAGATGGCTACGGCTTTGTTGCGTGGCCTTGGCTTGGTTAGTGTTGTCCAGATGCATATAAAGATAATTGAAAGGATGGAATTACACGAAATGCACCCCTTTTTTATGTATATTTTCCGCGTATATGATTACCCTGGGGTGGTTGAATGAATTGCGTGGGATATCAAGGTTGATAGGGAGGTGAAGTCGGATTTGGCTGGTGGATCCAAGCACTACAGTGTACATCGAGAGCCATGCTAGCCGGTCGACCACCCAAAGATACGAGATGTTTATAAAGCCAGAAAGAATGAAAGAAATAAACACACAGAGATTGCTGTGCTGTATAGGTATTTTGATAGCTGGCAGGACAGATACTGTGAAGGCCGTGTCTACGGCACTACAGATAATTCCGACAGGTAAAGAACACCACGAAGATAGCAGGATATATTGCAACGACTCCATCCGCGGATGCAGGGCTCTTCCAATGGTCGGTTTCCGAGTCCGACCAGAAAAATAAAAAAGAATAGACACCGCAAGGCTAGATCCAATGCATTGCCCAGACGCCATGCCATGTACATCAACATTCAACTAGACGCTAGTTCAGGCCAGAGAAGGCAAAACCTCGTAAAACCAGGAGGGAAGCAGATGAACAGCACCCTGAAGAAAAGAAACGGAACAAGAAGAAAGGGCATCGCCCAAAGAACGGCAACAGATGAAATATGGGAAATCCCGCAACCGAGTCTGGTATCAAGGCCATTGAAAGGGAAACTTAATTCAAGAAAAACGCCTGGCTTATGAGGTATGTTCATTCACCCTCGTTACCCTGAATGTCGTCGCGATTCTCCTTCTCGTAACTCTCGCTCGTCACCTCTGTGCGGGAGATGTCAGTTTCTGATACGGGCGGTTTTGCCGTTGATCCAATGTTGATAGCGATTTTCTTGGGCGCGGCGCTGGTGACCTTGTTTAATACACCCGGTGAGGCATTCTTGTCTGCTAGTGAGCCGGCAGACAGATTCTTTTTCCGATTCATGTTAAAGGCGCCAGAATTGCCACTAGTTGAACTTCTTCGTTTAGGTCCTGCGGTAAGCTTGCTAAGCTCATCATCGTCTTCTTCCTCACGGCGACGCTTCTCCGCAAGTCGCTCTGGCGGTGCAGGGGTGTTTTGGTTGGGTGATAATGATGCAGGAACCTCAGTAGAAATCTCGGTTGGACTGGCCACTGGCTTTTGTCCTGCCCCCTCGGGTTTGGTGTCCATGATGTCCTCATCGTCATCATCTGGATAATCAACCAATGGTTTGACGACCGCAGCGGCGGATCCGCTTGCAGGTTCATCCGCAGTGGCCACACGGTCCTGTGTCCACTTTATCTTAAATGGTCAGTCGTTTGCTCAAACTGTCTCAAGCCAAAAGGTACCTACCTCATCTTCGTCGTCGGACGTGTTGAAATAATCCTCTTCCGCGGGGTCCATCTCTCTAGCACCCTGCCAGCGCTGGCCATTGAGAGGAATTCTCCGCGGAGCGGTGCTCTCATCCTGACTGAACAGTGTCGCGTCCGCCTCGGCTCCGTATCCCTGCATCTGGTCATATCGAAGAATCAGGCTCTGGAAGGTATCAACGTAAATGATGTTCTCGAGTTTCTCGCGATATTTTTCTACCACGTGGAGGATAAAAGGCTTGATATTTTCCCGCTTGATAAACTCAAAAAGTTCAAGACAGGCCGAGTTGAGCAGGTTGTCGCGAGGCATTGTCTCGTAGACGATGTCGAGAATCAACTCAAATGTGTTATTGTGTGTCATGAGAGCTTGGTAGAAGGTATCTTGGAGGCTGATCAAGGTGCGGAAGAATTTGAGAGCGACTTGTCGGTATTAGCTATAGATTCTGCGTCAAAAAGGCTGTACACTCACCGAGTTTGAGGTGTTTCTGCGGTGCCCGCAGAAGTTGCGCAACACGAGGCGCGAGTGATTCACTCTGGATAGAGTTACGGGTACGGAAGAGATGCTGGCGGACGAAGAAGGTGAGGATATCAACAAGATGCGAGTAGAGGGTGACCTCTTGGAATGTCAAATCATTAACTAGACTCAAAGTTAGCAAAGTCTTGATCAAAACGAAGGATCTCACCACTTACGGGCTGTGCGATTTGCAAGCTGTTTAAGCGGTTGGAAAAGCCGTTTCGAGGACTCATCAAAATGTTGCTGGACAAATGCATCAGAGAGAAGGTTGTTGTTGCGAACTTTGAAGTAATCGGGTCCAGCCCGACCAAGCGGATCCTGCATAGGAATCTGAGGATCAAGGAGAACCTTGATGGCATCAGCAAGTTGGTTTTTGACGCCAAGGTCAGTCTCCACATGAAGAAGGTCGATCAAGGTGTCTGTGAGTGGTGTCTTTTTCTCATTGACAGCCTTGAGCATATAACCTCTCATCATGACTGGATCGTGATCCAACAGGGCCGACAAGATATCAATGCCAGTCGTGCGCATAGCCGGATTCAAATGCTTGACGGCAAACGCTATCACGGCGAACAAGCCATGGCTAATAAAATTGGCGAATAATTGGGCCCGCGACGGAGCCTGCAAGTTCTTCGCGATGCCAGCACACTGGTGAAGAAACTGCACGGCATCATCCTTGCGTCTCTGGTCCGGATTTCTCGGGTCGAAAACGTGAAATAGATCACGCAGGAAGGGCCCATTTGCTTGGATATGATTCACAATCTCCATTTGATTGAAGAATATGAGAGAATTGAGCACCGAAAATGTTGGGTCATCCAAGATCCGAGCCAGTACCACATCTTTTAGATATTGCAGCCTCCATGTACTCCGAATCTTGCGGCGAATGAGCGGGTCCTTGATCGGGACAACTTCCTTATATCTCGATTTGTCCGCGAGGTATTGTCGATGGTTAGCCTTATGTGTGGGGAATTCAGGGTCATCTATTTTCGTTAGTATCCAATTGCATCGGATTTGGATCAGGGTGAATCTGGGTAGAGCATACATTCCAGAGCCCCAACCACTCCGAGGATGACATGATCGGCGACGACGGTTTCGATTATGGTGTTGTCATTGAGCAAGATTAGAGATTTCATGATGTTGCACAACCGATGCAAATCGATCAAGCTCTCCAAATCCTCGGCCGTCTCCACCAGCAGTACCAACTTGGGGATGTACTCGTCGCGAATGATGTACTTGGATAGCGCATCTCGACCGTTCTGTGTCATGCTCGCAGCTCGTACAATCTGTTCAATTTCGGGGAGGTTTCCGAGTTCGGGGGCCGGTAATACGATGGACTGGTAGCTATCGAGGTCGTCGGACAAGGCGTCATCTTGGAGAACAATTAGAGCTGCCAGCTTTCAAACACGCGACAAACCTTACCAGCTGAAGTGAGACTCAAGAGATGTTGCTGGACAGCATTGACAAAGTCCCTTTGATGGGGTTAGTTCATGCGCGCAAAGATTTTTCGTCGATTCCTTACCAAATGACCGCACAACCTTCCGCCTCCTGGAAACTCAGTGCCATATCCGTGCCATTCTGCTCGGTCCAGACGATCAAAGTCTCTGAATCGCATGATACAGTTAGTCAAAAAAGGACACCAAACAGCGATGGGATGATAATGGCGGGATAGGTACCCTGTTGTTTTTGATAACCATCATCCTTGGTGATCCGCGTTTCGAGTAGGACGCGATTGGGTAGGTCTTCAGATTCAACGAATATGCGAGGCTCCTCCTAGTTCAAAGTGATCAGTTACTGATGATGGTGGTGATGCGCTCGGGATTGCGCGCGATGAAACATCGTCGCAAGAGCCTCCGTGCGCGCACAACACGCGACAACTCACTCCCAAGATCTGACCCGTGCAGAAGCCGGTTCCTCGGTCAAACCAATCATTATCTTTTAGTTCATAAACCTTCACTCGTTTGCGACCGTCGGGCGGCTGTACTTCCAGCGCCATGGTCCGGCACAGGGAAAGGCGTCTCGTCACTCCGGGCCTGATAAAAGTGCACCGGCGCGAGAGGAGAGCCAAAAGGCGGTGTGGGGGGGGAAAAAGGAACGAAATTAAAAGAAGGTTATCGGAGGATTGTGTAGTTTGTTTGAAAAGGGTTTGAAAGGGACGCAAAGAGGGAATGGAGGTGGAGATCCCAATGATGAAAGAGTCTGCGGAGGGGATGACGATCGGGAACAGTCCTGAAGGTCCACCTGACGGCCTCGGCAGGTACTTGGGGTTTTTTGGATTTTTTCCCCCTTAAACGACCTCGGGAGGCTAAGAAGCTTCTTTGAGAGAGATATGAAGTGAAAGTGGGAACTTTCAAACCTTCCAGAATTCTATATGATTCCTGTTTATCCCTATTTTATCTCTATCATCTCTACCTAAGGTCCCTAAAGTACCTATCACCATCTCAGACTATATAGGTACCTGGGACTCCCTATGTATGTACATTATGCACAGGCAGAAATATGCTATACCACTAGGAATGCAGCTTATGATATAATCTAGACGTATGGACCTCGGGGGTACTTTATCTTCGTCCTTCTGGTGTTCTTCCGTGATCGGCAGAGCTGGATCTGGAATCCATTCTACAATGTTCTTCTCAGGGGTTTCGGAATGGTGTCAAATACATCCATGGATGATGATGATAAAGTACATGACAGCTTAATCTGGCTTGCGTATAAAGATAAATCCGATATAATTTAAGATTCATCTATCAATCTATCAATCTATCAATCTATAAATCTATAAATATTCTCTGCAAGGTCAACCCAACGCATGGATCTCCACAAGCTACGGGAGGGGGTACATGGAAGGTACTTCGCCTTAAACTGAAAATTAACCTCTCTCTTCAAGTATCGGCCAAGTACCCAGCCGCCTTGCTTAAGCTGCTGACATAAAAAGACCAGATGGACGGCAATGTCCGCAGCACAGACCCTCACCGCCCCCACTGTCCTCTCATTGATTGGCTGTGTTTAACAGCGTGGAAAGATCTTATCGAAGATGGCCCGATTAGGAAAGGTTCCAGACGCTTTTTTTCTTGGGCCTCGGGTTACTTTGAGATTTCTGCTTCTTCGTCCGGTACATCGCCAAACGGTACATCGATACACGAGCGACTTCGGGGGTTTTGCGCTCGTTTCCCAATCCCATAAAGCTCCCTTTTTGTTGCTCTAATACGTCGACTGCAACTGGTTTGCCATCTGCATCATTCCAACGCAACCCCGCTTTCTGAGCGCGCGTCAATTCGCCATGTCTGAGTCGAAGGACCAAGTCACCATCCAGGCATCTGGTGTAGACCATGAGACTTCTACCCATTCACTAGCCAAAGATGCTCAGTTGGGCGCACAGAGTTCGAGTTCCCAGGCGGAAGCCTCCGAGCACCCTGTGCAACCTGCAGACCTAGTCGATCAGAAGAAAGGGTTCTTTGGCTACTTCAAGACTAAAGAATTCTATATCACCTTGGCTCTAGGGTGAGTATCACTTCAGAAACCCGCCAGTCAAACCTCAAATCCTAACTCAATTTCTCGCAGTCAAATCCTTGCTATTGCCAATACCTCGACGGGTACATTCACAACGCTACTCGGCCAGGAACAGTGGGCAATCCCTGCATTTCAAACCTTCCTAAACTATGTGCTACTCAACGCCATTTTCACCCCTTATACGATGTACCGTTACGGCTTCAAGGGCTGGCTCCGACTGGTATGGCGTGACGGCTGGAAATGTATGCATCTCCCCTCCCACATATTCGATATACAACCCGGACTAACCGCTACAGACATCATCCTTGCTTTCTGTGACGTGGAAGGCAACTACTTCATTGTTCTAGCATACCAATACACAACCATGCTAAGCGCGCAATTGATCAACTTCTGGGCCATCGTCGTGGTCGTCGTCATCTCGTTCCTGTTCCTGCGCGTGCGCTACCACATCACCCAAATTGCAGGCATTATAATCTGCATCGGCGGCATGGGCGTCCTCATTGCCTCGGACCACATCACCGGCACCAACGGCGGAGACGTATCACAAGGTAACCAACTGAAGGGCGACCTGTTCGCGCTGCTCGGCGCGAGCTTCTATGGTCTCACCAACACGGGAGAGGAGTACTTCGTCAGCACTCGACCCGTGTACGAGGTGCTAGGCCAGATGTCATTCTTCGCAATGATCATCAACGGTGTGCAGGCCGGTATCTTCGACCGGACCTCCTTCGACAATGCGCACTGGAACGGCAAGGTCGGCGGATATCTCACCGGTTACACCCTGTGTCTGAGCTTGTTCTACTGTCTCGCTCCGCTGTTGTTCCGTCTCTCGTCGGCGGCTTTCTTCAACGTCTCCATGCTCACCATGAACTTCTGGGGTGTGATCATTGGTGTCAAGGTCTTCCATTATTCTATCCATTGGATGTACCCGATTGCCTTTGTCCTGATTATTGTCGGTCAGCTCATCTACTTCCTTGCTCAGAAGGTCTTGAGTGAAGCCCGCAAGCCCTGGCTGGGGACGAACCAGGAGCGTGGTGTTGTTGGTCTTTTCACTGCGAAGAGGAAGATCGTGCATACTATTCCTGCCGCTGCGGAATATGATCAGACCCCTGAGCATATCCCCGGGCACACTACCACGGTGAACAACAGCGCTGTCTGATTGTTAACCGCCGTGGATCTCATTGTTGCTTTCTTGTTGTATATCTTTTTTATGATTATGGATGGGACCGCACATACAAGAAGATCTCTTAGATCTTATTTTGTGTGCTGCGATAGACGCCCGTCAAGTCCGTGTTACCGCTACCCTTCCGAGAAGTACCAGGGTAGTTTCGATGCTGGGCCGGGAGAGAAAAAGACGATTTTGTTCGCGTGCTTTCAACCTAATGCTTAATATGTTCAGACAATTGCTACCTAGGTGCTTCTAAGATCAATACCAATCTTATTTCGAGAATAAATCAATACAGTCTATCGCCTGTTCTGGGGATCTAGATACATCTTGAGCGTCGTCCTGAAGCAAGATTGAAACTCCTGTACTAGGACTGATAGCCTAAAATAGAAGGGATCACTGCCATGTCATAAAGCCAGACACTTATAGTGCGTGCATATGTACCTTTGCATGACCGAGCAATGAGAAACGAATAGGTATACAAGGACATAATATTCCCTTCTATAAAGCCCATAGCAAAGCCTAGAAATCAAATCTAAACGAAATCCAGGTCCGTTGAAAATAGAAACAGACTCCGATAACCCTTACATCAACCAAGCTATAGTCAAACCTCACCTGGAATAGAAGAAAAAAAGAGAGAAGAGAACAATTAATCTCCAAATCCAAGAAACATCCGTTTTGAGCCTCTGTTCGCCTCCCAATCTCGATATGGAGATATATAGTAAAAACAGGCATTCCAAAATTAAATAAAAACCACAATGTGCAAGTTTCCCGTACCACCCCCAAAAGATGAAAAATATAAAAGAAAGAGACCTGTGCATCCGACATGAAGAACACCGAGAAAAATGAGACAGCCCATACATAGCCCACGAGCATCACAGATAAAGCGCCATATTTCCGACCATATTCGCGCGGGCACCGGAATAGCAAAAACAAACCAACAAAAGCAGAAAACAACATGCTGAACCCAAGACCAAACAGGGGAAGACGAAGAAGGCATCATATCCCAGACAGATCCAACACCAATTTGGGGGAATATTTCCAAAATCCCAGGGTCCTTTTCCCCCCGCCTAGTACATAGTAAGCCAGCTCAACCCCAAGTCCAATATGCAACAAGCGCCCACTGGAATAATGCCATCAAAAATCAGAAATTCGGTGTAGAGTTTTAACCCCAAACGGAAGCCTGCACACCAAGCCCGCTCTTAGAGC
This sequence comes from Penicillium sp. CF05, assembly GCA_002916455.1. Lineage (NCBI taxonomy): Eukaryota > Fungi > Ascomycota > Eurotiomycetes > Eurotiales > Aspergillaceae > Penicillium > Penicillium sp. CF05. The sequence goes on along the minus strand of PKQL01000587.1, from coordinate 2,117 downwards.
TCCAGACGCCACTGCCGTTGCTCCAGCCGAGGCCAACACCACCAGCCTGGTCCTTCGTGCCAGGGGTACCAGCAGCGGAGGTCACAGGCGGGGTAGGGCCGGCCGAGGAGGTGCGCTCAGTCACCGGGCCAGCAGCAGAGTCAGCGGGAGTGAAGCCGAGCCCGAGAGGGGAGGGGAGAGGAGTGATGGAGCGCTTGTTCAAGGCCGGGTTGGCGGGGGGAGCGGATGTCTGGCCAGGGGCAGGCCGGGAACCGATGGGACCGACGGAGCCGATAGGACCAGCAGCCGGCTTGGAAGAGGCCTGACGGGATGAGGGCGAGTCGGCGCGTGGCGACGAGGCCGAAGTTACGGGCTGCTCGGTGCCGAAGCTGGCGTTGATGGCGGAGCTAGGCGAGGAGGTGCCGTTGGCGCGCGAGGGCGATTGCAGGCCCGTGGTGGCATCGGCGTTAGTGGTGCTGGCCTGTGTCAAGCCGAATGGGTCCATGCCTCGCGGGGAGGATCCACGGACACCGGACGACGGGGTACCCCCGCCGGCTTGGCTATCCGGGCGTGGGTTATCATCGGAGAGGGCTCCGGGCGGGAAGAAGGCTGGGCTTTCGTTGCCGTACAGGGCGCGGTGCTGGCGGGCGAGGAGTTCGCGACGGCTGTCCTCGCTCACGGTAGCCGGGCTGGTGGAGCGGTCGGATTTGGATGCAGACATCTCGGCGAGGAGGCCTTGAAAGGAAGAAGAAAAGTATTAAAACCCCGTGTTCAAAGAAAAACGAAGAAACCAAACCAAATATATTACACAGGCCGACGGATACATAGATGCAAGTGACAGGAAAAAGAATAAAGGGAAAAAGAAAGCCGACAGGGGAATATAACAAGGCTCAAAAAGAAGAAGACAGACGCTACCACGTACTTCGATTGTACTGTTGCTCCTGGTGATAGTTGCGGAGTTCCCTCTCACGCTGTGCTGCCATCCGACGCTTCGCCTGCATCATCTGTTCCACCTCGTTGGGACGACCCTGGTACCGCTGGGAGGCATAGAAACCCTGGGCATTGCCAGCCGGGGGCATGCGGTTGCCATCGAACTCGCTGATCGAATGGTGTCGCTGAGGGCCACCACCCATGCGAGGGTCTGTCAAGAGACAAGTCAGAAACGCGTTCTGGGTGTCATCCGTGCCCGCAACATACCGTAGTCGGGGTAGGGCCGGCCCATCATCATGGGCATCGAATCCCGCCGAGGAGCATTCCACAGCTTCCCGCTCTTGACGAGATTGTCGATCGCACGATCGACCTCTGCAGAAAAAAAAAAAAAAAAGATCAGCACTTGTCCCCCAAAGAGTTCCCCCAAAAAGAAAAACATGTATGCCCATATCTTCTCCACAACCATCTCGCTTCAAAACCACCAATATTTCCCCCCGTTATGCGATTCGGTTCCGGAGAAGCAATTGTAGAGATCCAAGCAGAGTGTGTCCGTACCGTCAAATTGGGAGGAAAAGGCCGGGATATCCTCGCGCTGGGAGACCGAGCTCGATCCTGTGAAATGTTAGTCTTCTGCTCGGGGGTGTTCGGCATTTGATCCCATACCTGACCGGGAGGGAGGCGCCGGCTGCTCCCAAGAGACCTGGCGCGCAGCGGGTGCTTGCCAGCCCTGAGGTTCGTAGTACGAAGACATTGTCGAGATCGAAAGGAAGGTGCGACGGTTCAGGGGGGAAGATGATCCGGTCAGAGGCGATCTGTCGAGAAAAAAAAAATGTGAGCGTCGATCCACAACACACACTTTTCGAACAGTTCTCCAGTTCTACGGATCTTCTTTCAACACATCAAAAGAAAGTATCGAACTCTGAGATCGCAAAAGAAAAATAATTATCTCGGTCTCGGGAAAACCTTTTCGAGGGTGTTTTTTCCGCACTCTTTCAAACTATTTTGGGGCATATAGAATAATTTTTCTCCCCAATTGGAAACAGAAACAATATCACACTTACAGGAAATAGGCCTCCGAGTATTCTTTCTACCACGAGTCAACGAGGCAGAGGAAGTCCAAAGATTGGAAGGATGAAGAAGAGAAGAAAAGGAGAGAGGGTCCTATGGGGGGGATGTGGGTGTATTACCTTATGGGGGGAGAGGAGGGG
>PKQL01000586.1:0-17723 GCA_002916455.1 Penicillium sp. CF05 | reverse complement strand
GGGACCATGAAACACACAATCAAAAGAAGGAATGGGTATCAACACCATGACACATGCTTTAGAGGAGAACATAGACATATAGATGACCAAGAAGAACAGAAATCGAGGAGGCAAGATGGAAAGGGGGAGTTGAGAGAGAGAGAGAGAAGGGGAGAAAAGAGGAACGTTGAAATCATGAGCACATGGGAAAGAAGTAAGCGAGGAAGAACAAAATCAAAAAAGTGTAAGGATAAAAGGAAATTGCATGGGCAGACATTGGTGCATTAAGATTCATTGCGTAGATCCTCGTGCGAGTGGTTTTGATTCTGGTCACGGTCCTTGGCCTTGCGTCGGGAGGGAGCAGGAACAAAGTCAAAGAAGCGGTACTTGCTCGAGGAGGGCTCTTTCGTGACGCTGGCCCTGCGTGCCTTGGAGGAATCGGCGTACTCGAGCGAGTAGGTCGAGGAATTCTTTGAGCTTCCGGTGCTGTCGCGTGGGTCAGACCAACGTGGGATGGAGAATGGGATACGGCTTTGGTCCCAGGTCGCCGATGACGAGCTTGGGGGCGTGTCATCCTCGGCATCGGGAACGTGGTCAGTGGACCGGCGGGGAAGTGCAGGACGCGTAGCGAAGTAGCCAATCGAATTGCGATGGCTGCTTGGGGCCGGTGCAGTACCAGTTGACGTTTCTGGCGCCGGAGTACTGGGTTTGCTTGAACTTTCGTCGTAGAAGGTTACGGGTCGTTCCATCGAATCCACCAGTGCTTCCCATTTGATCTCAAGATTCCCATTTGGCCGCTCGGCTTGCTCTGCTCGTCTGAGACACTCCTCAGTGCGTGCCCGCAAGCGAAGGGCTTCTTTCTGGAACTTAGCCAGGCTGACGTCCAACTCGGTCAACTCGTTGAGTCGGTCGGGGGAGATATCAAGCCAGACACGTATCAAGTTTGCGAAGGAGCGAGCATAGTCAATAAGAAGTGGAAGGCTAGGGAATCCCTCGCGCGATGTGGGCGGCAACCGTCCAAGGATTTGGATGGGAGTGGTGTAGGAGGGTGTGACGACAGGAACTGGTCGGTCGGCGGGGATAGCACAAACCGAATCAACAAAGTCCTTGAATTCCGAGCGATGAGCGACGAGGAATTTGTTCATCGGTTCCATCCAAGGTTCTTTATTGCCGAATGTTGTCATATTGGCCAGACCCTGCAAAGCTTTGGCAATGAGGGTCAAAGTTCGTTGTGCACGAGGACGAGGGTGATCTGGAGGTAGTTAGCAAAAAGGAAGAAAGAAAGGGAAAAAAAAAAAAAAAAAAAAACAAGGTATGGGCGTATTGTATACCTTTCAAGAGGCCGAAAAGCTTCGGGTTCAGAATGGCCGGGCAGAAAAAGCGTAGGAACAGGAAACCAGATACACTACTGTACGTCACTGACCGGAGGAAGTCACCATAGCGATCGTCTGCACATGCCCTAACATGCCGAAAGATGCGTCGCAGTTCTGGGGGACACCTCGACGCAGATCCCGCAATGGAGTTCCACACGCTTGTAGTGAGAAGTGTAAGGTTTCGCCAGTTGCGATCAAGATCCTCGTGGCGTGGAACTCGAGATGGATCAACTTCGCATTCCGGATCGCTCTCATCGATATCACGTAGTCGTTCCGCGATGGTTTCCTCCAAATACTGCTTGCCCAAACGACGCATGTGAAGATCGAGGGCCTTGGTTAGAAGCGAGTTTCCACGGAATAAGAGGTTAGCCTCCACAGTGGCTGTCCTTCCCATGTCTCTGACAAGGACCTCGCGCTCTTGGCTAATATCCTGTGAGTTGTTCGAATGAATCCTCGTCGTATACCTCAGCCGGTTGGTGGTGGATTCTTTGTGGACCCCATCGATTTCATCTTCAACCAAAGCTGAGATCCATTCCACCGTGGACCCCGAGACCTGGTAAATGTTCAAAAGCATTTCGGCTAGATGATTTAGCTCCGACGACATTAGTTGTGCCATGTTGATTGTGAGGCCATTGGTGAAGGAATGGAGAAGTTCCGACATCGCCGAGTACTCGTCGGACATCAAGACAACGGTTTCCTCCATCCGGGCTCTCATGAACATCTCGCCAATTGCCTGGTCTTGATTATCCAGAATAGGCCACCATTTTTCGATATCCACGCCGGCATCCAATTCTTCAAGTCGCAGGTCTACCCGTCCGAAGATGATATCATTTGCAGAAATCTCGATCTCATCCAGCATGTTCATAGCACTCACATCTTGGTTGGGTGCGTATGTTCCGTTGGAGACAAGTGTCCAGTCTCTCTGTGTCGGGTTAAGAGTTTTGACAAGGATAGAGGCTTGTGATAGTACTGGCGGCAGATCAGGGAAGAGGAAATCTTCCCGCCAGAAAGGATTCATGGTGCGATATTTGACAGCAGTCTTGCCACGAATTTCCCCATCTAGGACCACCTCCGTGTAATAGTCGCTGGCCTTCGAGGTTGAAGCAGGCATGCCATGTGATCTTGATGCCTTTCGGCTTCGGGGAGTGTCTTCCTCTCTGGCGCGAAACAGCTTCGCCTCCACAATTTTCAAGCTCAAGAATCGTTCAATCCGGAACATGTCTTTGGTCGAGGGTGGGTCGGTGATCTCGGCTTCTGGTGTTTTATCGGGATCCTCTCCCTGAGACACAGGACCGTAAAGTTCTGGGATTGTGAATGCGCGGAGAAGCACAAACCACACCTCGAAGAGAACGCGGCTTTCAAGAGCAAGGTATATAGGCCGCAGGTTGGAATCGGGTACTGGGTGTGCCGTATATTGAGGGTAGATAGCAATGCAAAACTCATCATCCAACACCGAGGGGTCCAGCTGCTGAATAGCGCAGCGTGATAATTGAGATAACTGCACACATGCTAGGAGAGCCACGTCGGATTCTGTGTAGAGTTTAAAAAAGCCGTTTTCTTGTAGTGTGCAGCTCACCTTCTGCCACGAGGAAGAAAGGGCCCTTGACTGTCTGTACGTGGACACGCGGCGTCCGGACACCGGCATTGCACCGGAAGCAGAGGGCTTGTCCCATAGAAGCATCTTGCCAACTTTGATGATAGTTGCATCCTTTTGTGCTGCACTTTCTGAGTTGCGTCGACGTTCGGGGATCCGTCGGTCTCCAATCACAACCTCTTGAGGCTTTGTCATCTTGTTCTGGACACCTTTGGGCCGAATTGGTTGCCAGCAAAGTAGAGCTGCGAGCCAGGAATCGAAGGTTTCGTTCACGTGGGGTCGCAGTTGTATCCCAAGCCCAGAGGTAAATGTGTGAACGCTCAGGTAGGTGCATTGGAGCTCAGGGTCCCACAGTGTGCGGACTCGACAACCACGTAGATCGGGAATTAACGTTTTGGCCAATGCCGGCTCCCCTTTGGCTTGGTAAATGAGACTTCCAGTGGCGACGTTAATGGCGCAGTATCCGGATGTCCAGGAAGTGGTCGAGGCTGTGCGAAAGGATAGGATCCCATGCATTCTACCACAGGTAGTCTTCATCAACTGCAGGATCTTTGTTGCTTCCGTGCCCGAAAGGGGTGAGGAAAACGAATTTTGATTTTGTGCTCCACCGGCGACCAGGCCAGCAGCTTTACTCAGTCGATGGCGAGGGACGGTCTGGCTGCTGTATTTCGGGGTCTCAATCGACGGAAAACCGATGGATGACGAGGGATCTTCGGGCACTTTCGGTTGAGACGGACTGGCCGTATTAATTGACCCGACCCGCGTTCGAGCTTTGAAGGTGCTGGAGGTGATGTCGTTACGTTGCTCCTCAGCTGCCGTTGTCCGCGATCGCGCCCGTTGACTCCTTGCTTCCGCCGGAGGGTCTTCTTCGCCTGCCCCAGATGAGTGTATTTTGTTGAAATCCCGGCGACGTTCGGGTTCGTTGGGCCGTGATCGTACGGTATTTCGAGGCGAAGAGGAAGCACCCGTGAGGTGCTCCGATTCGGATAAGGGGGAATGGTTGGCGGGGGAGTGCGACTCTGGCGTCACAGTTCGAATGCTAGTGTCTCGGAAACTGTCGGGATAGACCATACCATGCCGATCCCTAGATGAAGACTTCTTGCTTGCACGCCGTTCCACTGGACGACTGTATAATGCTTGGTGCATGGAGCTCCGCTTGAACGCGTTCGGATTCTCGGGGTCCATCTCGTTCGGTTATAGAACAGCCCCCTCGACAGGCGATGGACACAAAACGAAAATGGAACTCGTCAATATATGAGGAAAGGAGAGAACAGATTCACTCCCTAATCGCGCCCAACACAACCTCCCTCAAAACAATCGGTGAAAGATGACCTTGTTGGCACCCGACGTATGCGGCACAGCTGCGCTTGTATAATTGGGGGTCGCTTTTGTCCAGGAAATTGTTATGAGACCACATGGAGTCCGGTGAGAGGTTGGGTATCGGGGTCGCACATTCGGTCGAGGCGCCGGAAGAGGGGAAGTAATGGGAGACCAGGACAAAGGAGGCGCGGGTCACCGTCGTTTATCTGAGAGATGCAGAAGAACCTAGCGAATGCGGTGAGCGTCCAATCCTCCGGCCAGTCGATAGCGATAGTGTCGCTGTAAGTGTCAGTGATGGTCCTTGGAAAAAGCGACCCGGGGGGAAATTGGTGGGAAGGACGTGATATCATTATTATTGGAGGGAGGGGAGGGGGACTGTGGGAGAAGGTATAGGGATTAAARAGATGCGCACATACCTTCATCAGTCCCTTTTGAAATTGGGAGGTTTGGATTATGCTCTCTAGGAGAGGTGTTTGTGTGTGCGTATATGTGTCGCGGATTCCAACAAATGTAGGCCGCTTTGGGACGGGGGCAGAATGAGGGGAAGGGCTTCAAAGAAAAATATTCCCCAGAGATGAAGAATCGAGTTGAAATTTCAACGGGAAGATCCGGTGAAGATCGCCAAAAGCCAGAGGAAAAGAGGAAAGAGAGAGAGAGAGGGATAGAGAGGGGAGGGGGTGGGGAGAGAAAGAAGTGGATAGCGGAGCTGAGTTTGTATAGGGGAAAAATAACGAAATGAGGAATAGCAACCCGTTTGGATCTTTTTTCACATATCTTGGTCCCTTGAGCTTTTCTTCAAGTTCTAATATCAGCTATATCTCTCTATTCTATACTAGAATGTTTTAGGCTTATGTCGATGACAGCGCAACACGGCATCACCACGCTTCAATTATACATACATCCTAAATTATCCCCAGAGCAAGCTTGGACTATTGATACTCTGTATATGGAGATCCAAATCCCGGCATTTTAGCTTTCAGCCTTTAACCGAAGATACCGAGTCTATATTGCACAAACAATCGGGGCAAGGGAAATAGTAAATAACGGGAGCTGAACTTGAGACCCAAGATCAATAGCTTTCTCCAAGTCACTAGCGTGCATGTTTTCCCCCTTCCATTCGGATTCCCGATGGTCTTAAACTGCCGAGAGACTTTCTAGAAGTCGAGATAACTGCATGGCGTCTTTTTTGCTGACTCGCACTGGCTAGTGGACTATCGGGCTAGTGGAAATGGGGCCACTAATCTCGAGTCATGAGGGTTATGCTGGAGACATCGGTGACCGTGCATTGGTATATTATATGTATTCATTTATGTGGTAAGGCCCCTCACAGTTCCCACTTTCTACATACATTGTACTTATAGTTACTTACGGAGTACAAAATCCATTTCCATATGGCCTGTTCTCTGCAATATGCAAACATCCCAACGTGGTGTCCGGGGCGCAGATCCTGGTCCTAACTAGAAGTGGGTACGTACAGGACCTGGGCGAACACTTTCACGGGAGTACGGAGTAGATACCTATGATTTGCTCTATTCCGTACACAAAGTTGTATGTTGTAATCGAGAAGTCTCCTACTAAAACAGATTGAGGGAAATCCCCGAAAGTGGAGCCAAATGAGATCTTCAGCCAGGATTACAGGCTAGAGTCGGAGCTAGCATAGGAGGATATGGAGGGTTGCCAATAGATAGGATTACTGGAAACAAGGCAGTGATTTCTATAGAGACTGTACGGCATGGTAACTGTTGCTTCGAGGTTATTAATCCCATAAGATCCCAGAATCGAAATTCCCTCACAGGCCGCCGGCAGCCACTCTGGCGATATAGAGACCGACTAGAGTCATTATGAATAACTTCTGGAATCCTTGAGCAATACACACCAATATTAGCCTAAAACAACTGACAATAAAGGAAGTATGTTGTAGGCTTCATACTCGCAGTTGTGTGGGCTGACCTGCGTCCCACGTGACTTTTAGATACCTGCCTGAGGCGCCAATACCGTTCCCCCCTTCTTTTATGTCATCATAGCTATCTGCCCAGGTATCTGGGGAGTGATCACAGCTCCTCGTGACTGTTACCACGAGGACTAGGTCAGATGCATACTTCTTTATAAGCTGATACAATTACCTTAATCAGGACACATGCCCATTTCCGACCCCATAATATTCAGCCTGCTGTATTGATAGTGATCTTCATTACTCCGCATTATCAAGCGTCACTGGATGGCATTTCATCACCACTATCACTGGCTTCTGAAGCTGTTGCCATGAGTGGTCTGACAATAGCCTTCAGTCTGATTCAAAATGATGTCTTCTAACATACTATCACGGTTCCTACCCCCAACTGGCTCACCATCGGTCTACGAGACCATTCGCCAACATGACGCCGGGTCCGAATACTCTGATCTCGAAGAACGTGCGGGCTTGGTCATAGAAGACCAACAGGAACAATATAGTGATCGGGAACTGGAGGATGCACTAGCGGATGCGCAGGATAGTGAGATAGTCAGCCCCAACACTGCATTGCTCAACCAAGCACGGTCGGGCAAGGCACCTGAAGAGCGAGCTTCTCCATCTGGCACCCGCCGTCGCAAGTCGTCTCGGCCTCGGTGGATGGCACAAGAATCGCCACTCGGTTATGAGCTCGATGACCATGATGAAGATGTTCCTCAGTCTCTGCTGGTAGAAGGTCATCACGAAGATCTGAAACCACGGTTACCTCCTCCTCCCCGGTCTCATAATCGCTCGGATCGACGAAGAACCCCAAGTCCTGGACGATCCTCGCGACGTACGGAAGCCCACTGGAATGAACGAGGAGCTCATCAACAATCACCGCCAAGTGAAAGCGGTCATCCAATAGGGAGATGGTTTACTGGCCAACACCCCGGTCTTGCCAATGTTGACCCTAAGAAGAAAGCAATGTGGCGGTGGGCAAACGTCGAGGATCTGGATAACTTCTTGAAGGATGTCTACGTATACTTCTTAGGGAACGGAATTTGGTCTATTCTGCTGACCCGGGTGCTGAATCTCTTGTAAGTCGATATAAATACCCTCTCCAAAGAATCATAGGAGAAACTGACAGTAAACACAGGACATTTGCATTCGTCGTTGGTTTCTCGACATTCTTAACCAACTGCATTGATTATCCCAAGGTCCGGCGGAGCAAGACTCTGAATGATATCGTCGTGCCCCAATGCACAGCGAATATGTCCGGGTCGTCCACATTTTTGTTGTGGCTCTTCAGCTTCTTCTGGATTGGGAAGCTTTTTCAATACCTACTAGACATTCGCAGGCTCAAACACCTGCATGACTTCTATCTCTACTTGCTCGGCGTTTCAGATGCCGAGGTTCAGACGATTTCCTGGCAAGAAGTGGTCAGTCGGCTGATGGCGCTGAGAGACTCGAATCCATCTACCGCGGCGGCGGTTTCTGCCAAACATCGAAGGTTCCTGGGCAGCCAGTCAAAGCAGCGAATGGACGCTCACGACATTGCTAACCGCCTGATGCGAAAGGAAAATTATATGATCGCTTTGGTAAACAAAGATATTTTGGACCTCACTCTTCCTATTCCATTCCTCAAAAATCGACAACTTTTCTCCCGGACCATGGAATGGAATCTCAATCTTTGTGTCATGGACTATGTCTTTAATGAGCAGGGCCAACTGCGAACCCTATTCCTCAAGGACACGCATCGAAGAGCGCTGAGTGATGGCTTGCGTCGGCGCTTTATTTTCGCTGGCGTCATGAACATTTTCGTAGCACCCTTTATCGTTGTCTATTTTATGATGCACTACTTCTTCCGGTACTTCAACGAGTTTAAGAAGAATCCGGGCCAAATCGGTTCCCGCCAATATACACCTATGGCGGAATGGAAATTCCGCGAATTCAATGAACTTTGGCATCTCTTTGAGCGTCGGATTAACATGTCTTATCCATTCGCCAGTCGCTATATTGACCAGTTTCCCAAGGATAAGACCGTCCAAGTGGCACGTTTCGTTGCTTTCATCTCTGGGGCTCTCGCCTCAGTGTTGGCTCTTGCCTCGGTGATAGATCCAGAGCTCTTCCTTGGGTTTGAGATTACCCATGACCGGACCGTGCTGTTCTATCTTGGTATCTTCGGAACCGTGTGGGCTTTTGCGCGAGGGCTGGCACCCGAAGAGACCGATGTCTTCGACCCCGAGTACGCACTCCTCGAGCTGATCGACTTTACACATTACTTCCCGTCCGGATGGAAGGGCCGCTTGCATAGCGACGACGTGCGGAAAGAATTCGCAATTCTCTATCAAATGAAAATTGTAATATTCTTGGAAGAGATCTTGAGCATGATTTTCACTCCATTCGTCCTGTGGTTCAGCTTGCCCAAGTGTAGTGACCGCCTCATTGACTTCTTCCGGGAGTTCACCGTGCACGTTGACGGTGTAGGCTATCTCTGCTCTTTTGCGGTCTTCGACTTCAAGAAGGGCACAAATGTTCTCTCCCAAGCCGGACCCGGGCGCCGGGACACTGGCAAACAAGATCTGCGCACTGATTACTTCTCCACTAAAGACGGCAAGATGCTAGCCTCCTACTATGGCTTCTTGGACAACTACGGTACCACCCATCAAGCTACCAGCCGGCGACCCTTCCACCCACCGCCGACCTTGCCAACCCTCGGCTCGCCCACTTCAGCCGAGTTCGGTGCTTTTCCTGATCGCCCTGGCCATCTCCAGACACGCGTTGAGCCGACCCTCGGTGTGCCACTCGGCCCTCAATCAATGATGGGCGCCTCTAAGCCAAGGCAAATGGGAGGATTCGATCACCGCTCTCCTGCCCCGTCAATCCTCCTTGACCCACACCACCAACCCTCAACCACCGGCTTCCGCGCCGCAGCCCGAATCACCCCTCAGCAGCACCAGCGCTCCCGGCTCGGGCGCTCCCATCATCCGTCTACGGATCCTATCGATGACGAGGAAGAACCACTTTCTCAAGACGGCCATGATTCAACTACACGGCAATCCGGTGCTCGTACGGGTACTTCCAGTGCAGGTGCAGGCACTAGTGACAGCAACCTCGGCGATTCTTGGCGCATGAACCCGCTCAGCAAGGACGAGGATGAGGGCGATGAAGGCGAAAATATCGATGCCATCGCTGGCGGGGGCGGCGTTTTGGGCTTAATTCAGCAGTTCCAGAAAGCTAACACCGAAGGCAGACGGACCAACGTGGGGATCTAGGTGTCCGTTCCCCAAGCATCTTCTAGGACGTGGTAGGCCCAGGAAGATCATAGCTTATGTGCTTCAGACACGATATATGACCATTTCATGCGGAGTTCAGTGTCTCATTTTTATATTGCTATCATGCCATTGTCTGTTATGGCGTAGGTAGTAGGTAGTGCGTTGGTAGTCGTAATACATACATATATAAGGTAGAAATATGTACAGGATGGCCGTATACATAATGCACATCAGCAGGCACTTTATATTCACTATCAATATACCCTCGGCACATATACTAACCCTCCCACGTTTAAATGTCTAAATGCCGTTCTTGCTGACCATATCCCGGACATACAGCTAATAGAGCATGCCAACTTGTCATTGCAATATCTGCATGGACATGGCTAGATACTTAAAGAAATTCATATTCGGAGAAAGGTTTGGCCGTCAGAGCGGGTGATTCAAGACGCTGATATACACATGCCCTACCTACCTACCTAGGTAGGTAACCCATCACACAACTGCCGACGTGCAACACAAATCAGAAGGTACCGATCTATCTCATATGCAATTGGTGGCTGAATCTAAGCTCCAGATGGATTATACATTTAGTTATGCTTAACCGTCGCGAGCTCTTGGGATACTTTTGCCCATTCTAATATTAGTTATGTTAGTGGATTGTTCTCCTAACCCCTTAGAATACGGGCCCCCCGACGCTATTCATATGTCAGTTTATTGGTTCATAATGCTGCATCAAGATAATTATACTTGAGCATTGTGTATAGGGTACTCCGTATATTCTCCGAAATTGTTGATGCTCCACGAGCATGCAATTGTAATCGCAGAGTATTGGGGTGATATGTAGGCTGCAGGGGTTACTACTAGCACAATATGCGAGGTGAGCCCTGTGGAACACAATCGGGACGGAGGCAGCACTTTCATCTGAGCTAGTGGAAGAGTCGATTGATGATAGGCCCAATTTGAAAACCCTTGCGGGTTGCATCTAATCCAGTCATAGTCCGGAATCCGGGGCCAATGATCGTCGAACAGCCTTGTTCAAACGCCCTAAAAAAGATGGCGTCTGGGCTGCAATCCCCACTATGTCTTGAAGGCTCGAGAACCGCGGTCTTCCAGGGTGTGGAATTGTTGTTGAAATCTTAAAGATAAAAGATCTCTTTCTTTAGATAGCAAGGAAAGTTGGAAAAATCACAAAGGCACAACATAGAATTGAAGAAGCTGAAGATGTCCAAAATAACAGACCGAAATAGAACGAGGCTCTCGTCTGTGGATCTATTTATTTACTTGTGGAGTCTCGTGATTTCATCTGGACTTGGCTAATTTCCTAGTTGTTTTCCTTCATTCCTCTTTCCTCCCCTTTATTCTTTTTCCTTGAACAAAAAGTATACAAACATAAGGGGTGACCGCTCGCGATGTTTCGAGCTCGCCGATACCGAGTTCTGGTCATATTCGCGGCGGCTGTTGTCTTCACATTCTTCCACTTTGCGCGGTCCCGCGATTGGAGCTATACAGTGATTGAAGAGTCCACTGGCGTTCATGCACCCGATGCTGCCCATCCGAATCAACCCGACACACAAAAACTTGAAAATCCGGCCGTTGCTGCCATCGAGGAGAGTCGAAACCGTGTGCTTCYCGATCCCTACCGCGGCTCCACCTCCCCACCCCAGCCAGAGAAGATAATCTCGCCTGTGGGTCCCAACAGCGGCTCAAAGGACGGCGGCCGGTTCAAAGATGCTTCCTCCGACACTCCGGTGGAAACACCCATCAAGGATGATCCCAAAGACCCTGCGAAGGGCTCCACGAAGGAACCCGTGAAGGAACCGAAGGTGGAGAGCGCCGACAGCTTGGCATCACCTACAACGCCGAATACCGATAGTTCAAACGGGGAGGAGATTGATAATGGAGGGACAGGCAGAAGGGCAGCGGAGCGCCCTGGGCCTGGTATTCCAACGGCCAAGTGGAGGAAGTTCCCAGAGCGGTTCCCCGTCCCTGCAGAGGAGGTGATCAAGCTGCCAAAGGAACAGCCGAAAGCAACGCCCAAGCTGCAAGCGAAGTTCAAGGATGAGTCGAGCTCTGACAAGCAAGAGCGTCTGCAACGGCTTAGCGTTATAAAGGCCGAGTTCACGCATGCCTGGAAAAGTTACAAGGAGATCGCAATGGGACACGACGAAGTCAAACCTCTTTCGAAGGAGCTTGAGGACCCATTCAATGGTTGGGGAGCAACCTTGGTTGATTCCATTGATACTCTCTGGATTATGCAATTGAAAGATGAATTCTCCGAGGCTTTGGATGTGATCAAAAACATTGATTTCAAGACATCACTGAGAGCAGATATTCCGATGTTTGAGACAACCATCCGTTATCTTGGAGGTCTTTTGGGTGCCTATGATATTTCTGGTCATCGATACCCGGTGCTTTTGGAGAAAGCAGAGGAGCTTGCTGAGGTTCTCATCGGTGCCTTTGACACACCTAACCGCATGCCACACCTTTACTATCGCTGGGCCCCGTAAGTCTCATCTATATCTGATTATCTGTGGGCACCGACTGACCAACCCTTTTTCTCTCTAGAGAGTATGCTGCGAAACCGCATCGGGCGTCTTCCCGAGCTGGCCTGGCCGAAATTGGGTCGCTTTCTTTAGAATTTACCCGTTTGGCTCAATTGACCAAGCGGGACAAATACTATGATGCGATTGCACGGATTACCAACGAATTGGAGAAAATCCAAGATTCAACTAGTATCCCAGGTCTGTGGCCTCTGCGGGTCAATGCACAGGGATGTTCCAAGTACTCCAAGAACACACCAAACATACCTCCACGTGATAACAGTCCTACACGCGAGCAGCACGCCGCTAGTACAACCGAGAGCAGTACTACGATGACCCGCAAGACTTACGCTGCACCGACAGACCTTGAGAGTTATTTGAAGCTGATCCCACGTCACACGAACGCTGACATTGAAGGACATGCCCAAGCTGCCAATGATACGCGAGTTGCGAGTGAATCTGGCATTCACGCACGGGAGCAAACTACATTATCAGCAGATCAATGCAATGGCGGCTTGCGACTTCCCAATTCACCCCGTGATAACGAATACACCATGGGAGGAATGGCTGACTCAACCTACGAATACCTGCCTAAGGAATATCTGCTACTGGGTGGCCTGAACGAGCAATACCTGAATATGTATAAAAAGGCAGCCACTGCAGCCCGTCAGACTCTTCTCTTCCAGCCCATGGTGAAAGGTGGACGTGATATCCGGTTCATGGCCTCAACTACTCCAATGACGCCTGGAAAGGTTGCAGAGGTCACTCCTACCGATCTTCGATACGAAGGAGCTCACTTGACATGTTTCGTCGGCGGCATGTTCGCCATAGGAGCCAAGGCTTTTGGCATCGATGGTGATCTGGAACTTGCAGGCAAACTGACCGACGGTTGTGTTTGGGCTTACGAGTCGACACAGACCGGAGTGATGCCTGAGCGCTTCCGCCTCTTGCCTTGTGAGAAAGGGTCGGCCTGCGAGTGGGATCAAGCCCGCTTTGACGCTGGCGTGGCACGCTACTCGCGCGTAGACCCCGGGGCAGGACATTCGTTCCGCAATGGAGAGACCAGCTATGGGCAGCGTGTGGATCTGATCGCGCACGATCCACCTCGAGGATCCGCGAGCGGGTCGATTCCCTTCCCCATGCCGGGCTCATTAAACCCCCACGACAGCGATGTGTTGGCCAAGCGCGATGGCCTCGCATTGGAAAAGCGTGCGGGAGCATCGTCTGTTGCTTCAGTTCCGACTGCTATTTCCAGTGGAACTGATCTACAGAACCGAGATGCACCTCGTTCATCTTCATCGCCCGCTTCGCCCCATATCGCTGAAGTCGGCAAAGACCACCTCCCAGCAGGCATGACCAGTATCCCGTCGCCGAATTACTACCTTCGGCCCGAGGCAATTGAGTCAGTCTTTATCATGTACCGCCTGACTGGTGACGAATCCTGGCGCCGCAAGGGGTGGCAGATGTTCGAGGCTATCTCGAAGTATACCCGAACGGAGCTAGGCAACGCCGCCATCCACGATGTTACARCCCAGAAACCGATCCATAAAGATACGATGGAGTCTTTCTGGTTATCTGAGACACTGAAGTATTTCTACCTTTTGTTCAGCGACCCTACTGTCGTGGACTTGGATAAATATGTTCTGTAAGTGATCGACGTAGCCCTGTAAACAATGGACCAACAACTAACTTTTACAGAAATACTGAAGCGCATCCCTTCCTGCGTCCAGTTGCATAATTGTGTTTTGCATTTTGATACCAATGAAAGTTCTTCTATAACACGTACATAGTTCCCAGGAAACTCGTAGTAATGTAGTGCGTACCTTAGGGTTGACCCGCAGTGGGACTCTCGAATTCCCCCCAATCCCCGCCCTTCAACTCTCTCCAACTCTTCAAACCGGCACATAAATCGGCATGAGCTGTTTGATGGGAAATGGAGCCTGAGGTCTCGGAGACTGAGTTCTGGACTGGTACGCTGTTCTCAGCCTCTTTTCTCCTTTCACGATAATGCGCCAATGACAATTGACCGGTTCTTGCAGAACTTCAAACGATCGTCTCCAAGCCCTGTGACTCCGAAGACCAGATCGACGACGCCCTCCGAGCTTACCTTGGTCTAACAACGCAACACAAAGGTAAACGACACCTCGATCTCCGCGAAGCGATATCCCTAGCCTGACAAACTCCCGCGAGCAGCGCCATGTCCGCCCCCAACTTTACTTCCACTGCGACTAACACACCCGCCCTTCCCTAGATGAATACCTCCGGTCGGAAACCGATATCGCCCGCTGTTCCTACAAGCTGTTTACGTCGAGTATCTTTGCCACACATGCGGACTATGTACGACGACAGATTCTCTACGGTCTGTTGCAGGACGATGACCCGAATACCCTCCACTTCATTGCGTCATTCATCCTCTTTGACGGACGACAGAATGAAGTTGTGCTTGAGATGCTGAATGAGGAGGGCGCGTTTGCACGTCTCCTCGAGCTTATACAGGCGATGCGGAGGGCGGATCTGGACGGCGACGCGGGTCTTCATCGCTTGTTGATGGACCTTGTGTATGAGATGTCGAGGATACAAAGGGTCAAAATTGAAGATTTGGGTGCGTCTTGGATACACAAGTGTTGCTGCTGGTAGCTGATTATGGGCTTGTGTGCAGTTCTAGTGGATGACGATTTCATTCGCTGTCTCTTTGATATCATCGAGGATCTCTCATACGATGTTACCGATCCGTATCATTACCCCGTGATTCGGGTGCTGGTGAGTTCTCTCTTCGGGCTTATTTTGGTTGGAATGGGATTGACAAATTTCACAGCTGGTTCTGAACGAGCAATTCATGATCTCGGCCCACGATCCGGTGGATGGCCGGCCCACTGGCCAATTGACCAACAAGGTTATCAAGGTTCTATCCATGTATGGTGGGATGTATAAGACATTTGGGGAGAACATCATTCTTCTTATCAACCGTGAAGGTAAAGGGCGATCCTCCTGTTCAATAAACCCGATGACTGACAACATGCAGCTGAGACGTCCCTTCAGTTGCTCACATTGAAACTTCTCTATCTCATCTTTACCACCCCTAGCACATATGAGTACTTCTTCACCAACGATCTACACGTTCTGGTCGATATATTGATCCGGAATTTGCTTGATCTACCCGAGGAGGCCTCGGCACTGCGACATACTTACCTGCGTGTTCTTTACCCGCTTCTAGCTCACACACAGCTACGACACCCGCCGCACTACAAGCGTGACGGACTTCGAAGACTACTCAGCGTTCTTGTTCGGGGCCAAGTCTCCTATGGGAACGACCCAGAGCACGAGAAGATCATGCATTTCGAAGAGGTTGATGAAACGACACGTCGACTTGTCGCTCGGTGTGCGACAGTGGATTGGTTGCGCAATGCCGAACAGCCCGACGCAGCAGAAGCACAAGACACTCCCACACAAGTGACAGCAACTACAATCGAGTCTGTCCTGGATCAAGGCGCACAGCACGCCTCGCCCGTAGATATCGGCGAACCACTCGACGCCCCTCGGACACTCTCGCGAGCAAGCACAATCGCTAGCTCACCTGATACAACATCACCAACGCGAATGGACTCATATAGTTCGTCTAACGCACCGGGGAGTCGGAAACATAGTTTAGCCCAGCGGCTTGGCATGAACCTGGAGCCCGCATCCGCATCTTCACTGAGCGTTCAGGCCGTTGCAGCACAGCATGAAAAACCAGGCATAATCACCCCCAGCCGCAAAGACGGAGTCCCTACTGCCGCTCTCAATGGCGAGACGCCAATAATCAAACCACCAAAGGTCAAACCAGAACCACCGAAATCTCGCCGCTGGCGCGGGCGCCGTCTGGCTGTGGATGAAGAAGAGAACCACTCTGCCACAAGCAGCGACGGCAACACTATCCCCGAAGGCATCGAAGTCAGTCCCACCACCACTTTCACCACCAACACACCACCGCCCCAGACACATGCCAGTGATCGCCGCGGCTCCGGTTCGGGTTCCACTCTTGCACCCCCGGGTTCACGGCCGCGGCGGGCCGTATCGAATCCACCACCGGCCCTCCCGCCACCACGACGTTCCAACCATACCACACCTTCCTCAAGCCATCACCGGCCCATAGCCGGAACAGGCCGACATGGGCAAGCTCCACTTCCGCCAAAAACGCGCCGTTGGGGACGTGGCAAGCCCCAGCACGGACAGAGTGACTCGGTCGAGAGCGGGGCCAGCAGTGTTAGTCCGTCGAAGGAGCCTGAGACTGCTGAACATACCGCCCTGCCTACTCGACAGGAGCAGTCACCTGAGGGCAGTGTTGTTTCAGATCCGTTCTCGCCAAAGTCCCCAACAATATTGGTGTCGCCGTCTGAGACTACTGCAGACAAGGCAAATGCCCCAGCCAATGGTGCTGGCAATGACCATGCCCCTCTCAGTGTTGAGGAGGCAGTGCAGAATGTTTCTGCACTGAGCGTCGCTTCTCGATCTGCTTAATTCGCTTTCTTTTCACGATTACATATACTCTTTGCTCGTGGCTCATTTTCTGGTTTTCTTTTGGCATCAAGCGCGGCTGTTCGGGTGAACAGGTTGGACATAATAGGTTATGTCTCTACCTAGGTAGTTATTTTGCATGACATGGGTATTTGTGAGGATACCAGCGAGTACTGGACCCCGGAACAAAAAAATAGAGTATCTTCGCTGACAAGAATGGAGTAGTTTACAATAATATAGTAAGAATAAAAGTACAAATCTATGTCCCACTGAGCAAAACCTGCTTCAATTAACTTCCCTCGACAACCTCAACTGTGGTCTGGTCATTGATACCAAAAAAATGAAGAAGTTCATTCCAAAAGGACCTCAAATCTTCAATCCCCAGCTTCGCCCCAGGCCGATGGCAGTATTCCACCCAAACCCAGCACACTGCCCAATACCAGTAAGCTTATCAGCAATCGCCTTCCGATCCTCAAACCGACGCTCCACAAACGCCTCCGTCTCCACAAGATCCGGCGTCGGGTCACGGGTCATGACAACCTCAGCACTGGCATAGATAGCCGACACCGCAAGACGGCGCGTGTACCAAGTCGCATCAACAGCGTCGTCACCAGAAAGAGTAAGGATATCCGAAGCGAGGGAGTGTAATTCCGTAAGAGAGAGAGGGATATTAGCAAGAAGGGACATTTGCGCAAGAGCCTAACAAAACATGGATTAGTATGGAATTCAGTTTTAGTTTTCCCTTGAACATAATCATGTTCGCATTCTGTATGTATATCCTTCAAATGATCTCCCCCAAAAAGAGAAGAGCAGGAAGAAAAGAAGGTAGTAAAAGAAAGAAGAAGAAAAAACTCACATCCTGCCAAACACCCTTAACCTCCGCATTCATCCTCAACCTCTCCAAAATCAGTCCCATCACCCTCTCCTCAACACTAAGCTCATGAACATCCTTCCCCTTCTCTGCCGCAATGCGCCGGAATAACCCTCCCTCCTCGACCTGACCGCGCAGCAGACCCCGTCGACTAGCAAGCCAGAATAGAATGAGGTCGAACTCGGCGCGCGGGAGTAGCTGCACTGAGACGTCGAGGAAGCCGGCATCCCGCGCGCCGAGTTCGACCTCATTCTATTCTGGCTTGCTAGTCGACGGGGTCTGCTGCGCGGTCAGGTCGAGGAGGGAGGGTTATTCCGGCGCATTGCGGCAGAGAAGGGGAAGGA
>PKQL01000585.1:0-17777 GCA_002916455.1 Penicillium sp. CF05 | reverse complement strand
GAGGAGGAGGAGGAGGCGGAGATGAAGGGTTAGATGTAGAAGACTGCTCCTTTTTGAGGTGGCCCAACCAGGTACGGTTGACATCGCCCTGATTCGCCAAGCTGWTCTTCAACCAGTTGTTACGTGTAGCCAGTGCTTCAAGCGAGCTGCGCATGCGAACGACACCCTCACGGTACAGACAGTTCTTTCCAAAGCGCCAGCTGCACAGCAATACCCGGAGCATGCCGCCTTCTCGCCCGCATATCAAAGCCACGACGGGTGGTCGCTCAGCAGAAATCACAGACACAGTCATATCGCCCGTGTCCACGAGAGTGAAGATACGGTGCGTGGTAGAGAGCTTTAGTTCTTGAAACACATTCTTCCAATACTTCGGATCATGGGGTTCCCTGCTCATTCGGAGCTCACTGTCCTGGAGTTTCCCAGAGAAGACAGTTGACGAGGCCGAGTACGACAGGCGATTATTAAAATTACCGTAGATGATCTTCTCAAGGTCATGCAACGGCATCGTGCCTTCGAATCCGACAAGGTGGCTGGAGCATCCCTGGACTCCATCGCTGCAGAGCTTCCGTACCGTCCAAGGACTAAGCCAGGAGATGACCCAGGTGACTCCAAACTACAAAGCAATAGCCACAAGGTACTGAGGTACAATTACGTCTCTGATGATTCTCATCACATCAATTGCTAATTGAGGTTGTTGCACCCGGAAGTCAATGGTTGAAACCGCAAGCGCAATAGCGGACATGAAGAGAGCAAAACTACTCCCTGCAAAAGATACCAAAATACACGATTGTCTGTGAGATAGTAGCACTCATCCCCCTGAGCTCTTTGGCATAAATTCAGTTTCGGGAAGTCCTTCCATCGGATGGGGATGCCCCGGCAGCGATCTGCGATGACTGTGGGCTCATATAAATCGTCGCCAACACCAACCACATCGCAGAGTGATTTGATGACTTAAAGATGAGTACCGTATTGATCTTTAACTGCAATGCTGCGAAGAATTCTCTCACTACCAGCTGAAGCCAGTTTAGGCGGTATATCCACTTTGGGGGTTTTCGGGTCCGGCCACAGACAGAGGAGACGCTCAAGCAGTTGACTGCTATCATACACGATGGATAGTCGTGCAATAGCCTGGAAGACTTTATCGGAATCATTGGGGTTAAGTCGATATGACAAAAGCCCCATTGCAGCGTAGGCCATATCCCTGGTCTTGTACCCCATGGTGTCGACGCCAGTTGTCTGCTTCGCCATGGCTTAGACAGCAAAAGTGAACAATTGCAGTTCGCTCAGCTGAAGGCTACTGGTATAATGACTGACGAGGTAGCCTATGGCGTCTTCGTGTTCATTCACATCCAAATCTGGCTGCCAGAAGCTATTGTACATGTCACTCAACGTGAGTTCATGCGGCATGAGCAAAGACATAGAGGCAGAATGGGTGAAACAGTATCGGATCCTGTTGGCAGCGAGGAGGACTTCCGGAAATGTCCATATTCGTTTGTCATTCTCACTTTCGGTGGGGAGGACTACATATACTCGCTTCACACAGCGGACCGCATCGCAAATCGTGGTGATATCTCGGATGCATTCCGATTCGACACCGTTAGCTGGTATACGCATATCGCCCGAACACAATCGACGTCCACTCAAAAGGCTTCTAACGGAGGGTCCTATGGGTCTCTATGACGGTTCTCGTACTGGACCATGCGTTCAGCCACTTGATACAACATCTCCAGTAATTCTTCCGTTGTTTTGCCAAGATAGTTGGCCCGCGAAAAGCTCAAGAAAATATAGGGTTGTAGCATGCCCGTCTTTTCGTCACGAAGGTCCTCAGTCTTCTCAGGGGCCCACTGCTTGGTAGTTTGGTCTTTCACCACCAAGCGGCGAGGAATCGTAAGACTGGCAATCTTTGACTGCCATTGACGATTATTGGGGGACTGGTCCTGTAGATTCATTGCATGCTTGGGTCAGTTCCAGTGAACATTCTGATATTTTTTGTAGGGCTCAGCTGTGGCGGTGTCATTCCACGGGGTAGTACAAATCTCGAAAAAGAGCACGACTGGAATACTCCACGATAGTGTCAGGGTGAGCAGGATTGACGTGATACAGTGCAGGGTTGATAGTATCAAGGTGAACAGAGCAGATGGGATCCAGAACATGGTTTGTTTGCTGGTTTTCAATATCAAACTTTCCTGGGTTTGATCGTATCATCCCCCTCTTTCTCATGTTCGTTGGCTCGAACAAAGTCGAAGCGGCGAAGGCCAAGCGGGTTTAGGCAAAGTTCGGCCAGGGTGATGATGAATGGAACTCTCCCACGAATGTGGCGTCGCCTCCAGTGACGAGGGGGATAATCGGTCCCTTCATAGGTTTCTGGAGTTGCCTGCATGACAAGTCGACGTGGATAGTCTTTATTTGAGCTGTAGTATGTGTCCAGGTCGGTATATTTTTCGTGGTCTTCATCTCCGTTAGGATTCAGGTACTTTTTGCCGTACCCATCGCGAGCATATTCCAGCTCCAGCATGCGATCCTCAATTGTTTCCGGGTTGGCAGAAGGCTGCCGGAACCGCATTCTAGATGATCGATGGTGGTGGCCATCGTACTGAATCATGATATTCTCCCTTGCTTTTTCCAAATCGGTCTGCTTCTTGCTCCTGAAAGGAAAATGGTGAGCCATTTTTGGCAATCGAGACTTCACTTCAGAGGGGGAAGTAGGGATTCTGGATAAGATTGCGCATTAGGTCACTCAAAGATGTTGGAATTGGAGATTGGAAGTATATTGTAAAGATGTCTCATGTCTGGGATACCCGGTCTGCCCCCTTTAGATAGGTAATCTTAAGGCTCAATTGGGATGGGAGATGCGGGTTCTATTCGTTGAAAATGCCTCGAGCCCGAATTGAAATGTATTCCTGCAATACGGAGTACTCCGTACATGATGTGTCTCGAGGGATAAAAAAGGATAAATGTAGACTTGTACGCTGATCTTGCAGTGTCAAGATACTTGGCAACTCGCAAGAACCGAACTAAGCTGTTAGCGTCGAAACTGGCCAATTGCGCGCCATGTGGCTTTTTGCTTTGCTTTTTTTTCAAGGAGATTCGATAATCCACGAATCCCGTTACCAAACAGATAATCGAGAGTAAGCACATAAGTTTCTCATTTTCCAAAGTGGCTGCAAGACTACAGGTTGCAGTATTTTGACCAACGAGTTCGTGTTCGCATCCGAATAGGGTTATCGTGACCTGGTGACCTGGTAATTATAACCCCTGTCATCTTACTTTACTTTATTTTTCTTTTATTTTCCAGTCTTTTCCAGCCGCAGAGACAGCGTGACAGCGTGATATAGGGGGGGATTATACCTTGAGTACGGAGTAGTAATGATAGCCGTATCAATAACCTCTGTCTGGATCATGAGCAGGATCCTTTTTCGGTCTCAACACCATAATACTTTATAACTATTTCTCCTATGTATCCCTAGAGTGAGAGTCTCAACTCTTGGGGTCGTGGAACGGGACTAAAAATCGATGCCCTCGGTCTTGTTACGCTCCTCGGAGCGGAGAAGATGGACCGCAGTATCTGGTGACTCATGCCGAGCATTTACCTCAAATACCTGCCGGTGTTTGGTGCTTTTGTGGTGGCTGGAAACCGATTCACCACAAGAAACCCGGATTCGCTCTGTACAACATATCAGTGGGAATTATGACCACCGAGTTTGCCGGCTGGTTTTCGCGGTAGCTCCAGACACAGGACTTCAAACAAGTCCGAAATATAGTCACATGGCAGGTCGTGGAGCGGCCACGCAGATGGAGAGAGTTCATCGTCGGCTTCTTGGTTGTTGGGTTGCCAGTACACGGGATCTCATTGCCCTGACTGTGTTAGCCGCGGACTGGTGGGGATTTGCCAATGTGATCGCCATGGCCATTTCAGTGGTGGTGCGTTGTATACTTGTAGCACAAAATCGGGCCGGCATCGATGCGAACATCCTGAAAGCACAAGAAGCTGCCCAAGGTTACCCGGCTAAGAGATTTAAGTATGACGAGTCAATGAAGAGACTCGAGAGCCCTCGCCCGAACGGGCCCGCCATGAAGGGGGCCGAAATACCCATCGAGCCTCAAGACCCAAACAAAATTGCCAAGGTAGTTGTGTTGACAGAGGACTTGAAAGTCGTCACTCTTGCAGTCCCCGCGTATCTGCCGAAATTGGCATTTGCAGTTGATCCCCAACCACCAAACCGGTACATTTATCGGGCGTGCCAATGGATAGGCTGGGCCGCCTTTGCGGTGCATGTCATCAGTATCGGAATGGCAGCTTGTACACGCAAATTGTCTCAGTGGTGGTGATTATCGTTGCTACAGTCCTCACGGCCCACCGAGTTGGCTATGAAGACTCCCGAATATGGGAATACATTCAAAGTCACTGGGGCAATGATGACAATGAAGTTCAACAAAATAATTGCTGGGTTAGCTCAAAACTCAAGGCCACCATATCTATGTAACCCGAGGAGTATATGGATTGGCCCGAGTTGGAGGAACAAAAACCCCTTACCGTGCATGTAGGCAATAAAGAGAAGATTGGCGAACCGCCATGGACCAGACTGATAGGCCCCTCTGACTTGGAATCTACTCCGATCCCAAAAAATAAGAAAACCGAAAGTCGGCAGGACTTACTTGCTTGGCTAGATTTTACAACGGAGGAAGACGAAGTGCTGATTGCTTGGGGGCTCATACCACACAACCGGGAAGGGTAAAATGCATATTTAGAGAAAAAGGATATACACCGCAAGAGATCTGGGATGACAGCTTTGGAATCTGGCCATTGATGGGATGCGAAGGTGTCTTAGGAAGAATCAAAGAATTGGCGAGGGAGCAGAAGGGAGTCGTCCTTTACCGCCCTTCATTCGTCTATCAGACACAACTTTGGAAGCTGAGGTTGTTCAGGCTATTCTCAACAATCCATAATTTACTAGCATCTATTATATGTCTTGTGTTGTGATAAACCCAAAGTCATTCACTTGATCTGCCAGAATCCAGTAATATGGCTTCAAGCCTAGATGCCAACTCTGCCATATGCAACCACCTTATTATTGTCTGCTGCCACGCCATTTACACCGGACGCTCAAAGCTTGGAGCCTCAGAGAACGACTGGTTAGTGTGATCGGAATAATCTCTCTATATGAAAGACAGCATCTGATTGCACTGAACAGGCTGATCGAGCCCTTCCAAAAGGGGGAAACACCCACGTTCATCGATCATATCAAAGCTGGATTGAAAGCTTTAGCGGAGGACTGTCATAGCTTGCTTGTGTTCTCTGGGTATGAGGTTTTGCATAATCTCCTTTTGGATTTCTTTTCGCTGATCCAATGAACAGAGGGTCTACCAAGAAGACTAGAACTGAGCTCAGTGAAGGCCAATCTTACCGTGTAAGGCGCCCAAATTCCCTACAAGCGGCTACTCAGAGAGCTGATGTATAGCAAAATCCAGAATCTGGCCAGGGATAACGACTACTTCCAAGGCATGTCCACTATCTCCACAATTGACCCATCAAGAGTCATCGCAGAAACCAATGCCACAGATTCATATCAGAATCTATTGTTTTCTCTAATACAGTTCCGGGTATACACGGGCGTTTACCCACAGAGGGTCACAGTCGTGACGCACGAGTTCAAGCGCGCTCGATTCATGCAGTGCCACTTTCCAGCTGTGGGACTCGTACCTGTTGGCCCGGAACAAGAAGGCTATACTCGTAAAGTTGCCGTGATAGGTATCAATCCACCAGTTGAAGTCACCTCACCAGATAGCTTGACCCGAGGCGAAGCTGTGAATGGGATTGGTCTTTGGAGAGAAGATCTTTACGGAGTGAACCCAGACCTGGCAGGCAAAAGGGCGAGACGAGGCTGGTCCCCTGGAATGGAAAATGATATATTCTCCCATCTAGGACTGGAAAATGTGGTGCTGGATCTAATCCGCTATGATGGGGGTGATCATTGCAATAAGTGGTTCCCGAAGCGAGAGAGCTTGCCTTGGTCTTATCCTAGACATGATACAACCGAGCGGCCTTGATTTTGATTGAGAACAAATATCAAGACTACTGATATGATAAGTGGAAGAAATCCTCGGTCCTTTCCTGAAACGCCAATCCATAGTATCCTTCGTATTTGATCATAATATGTCACCGAGAGCTTAATCCGCCAGCCGGTAGCTGACCAGTGTCCCAACTCGGTGATTGTTTGTGCTGAAGCTCCTTAGTTGGACCTTCTCTGCGTTCTTAATCTCCTTGGCATCACTGTCTCCCCATTCCACGGGTACGTCTGAATCAGCGTCGGCATAGACAAGTACATTGAAGGTGCAGTCGCCATCAAGGACTGGGAGGAAGGTGACAGAGGCGGTAATTTGACGGAAGATGGCTTGGATCTCCTCCTGGATTTGCTTTTCCGTCTTCTCAACAGGTTCGGAGGGTTTTGCATCTCTTCAGGGCACAAAGATATGGATTAGTAGGATGATTAGGATAACCTCACAGACAACAGACTTACCCGGGTGTACTGTTCTCTTTGTCGCCGACTTTCTGGGAGCTCTTGCTTTTGGATTGCTTGCCGAAGATTTCGACCTATTCCATCGCATTATAGTTAGCCACGGACTCATACGGGAGGGTCGAATCCATACGTCAAATTGCCATCTCTCCACATGTTCACCGGTCTCTTTGCTTGTGATTACTACCACAAGCTTTGAGATCTTTCCTCCCTGCATCCATTCCTTCAACTGGGACATGATCTTTTTGATGTAGGCCTTGACCTGGTCGTCGGCCGAAACTGCTATGAGGTTAGGGTTGCCGACGGCGATTAAAGAAGAACACGGTTCACGAACCCAGCATATTCAGGCCATATTTTTTAATCCTACCTCAATTAGCCTGCTGCACCGTAGTGGGCAAAGTTGAGAGGGCATACTTACGTTGTGAAATCCTCGGGAGGGTAGACTCCTCGTTGGAAGCTGAACACCCAGTGCGATTAGTCAGTGTCTTAGACTGAGTACGACCAGCAACTTACAGAATTGAATTAATCGAGTATTCAAACTGAGACAGTCAGTACTCGAACTTCATTGACGTAACCAAAAAAGGCGACTCACGAATTCGGAGACAAGCTTGGCCGATCCTGTTATCTTGTAAACACCACGAGCTACACAAGTAGATGATGGGTACGGACCTTTGATTGACAGCTTGTGCACCTTTGACTTTTCCTTGGCTTCCGGCATGATGAGCTTGTAGATAGCTGGGGCTTTGAAGGTGAAAGAAAGGCAGTGCTTTGTTTATGTCGAGTGGTCACCGCAGCAATAAACAGTCACCGCCCGCGCGTCCGTTTTTCCTCCGCAAACCGTGAGACCAACCAGCACTCAAGTGCTGATCGATTGCCCCGCGGATACACTTCGATTCGCTTACCATCAGCCCCTCCTATGCCACCGCAGAAGTCCCGATGCGAGGATGTCTGCAGTTAGGCCGATGGCTGAGCGCAGCGCCGAGATGCCAGGCCGCAAGCCTCCGACCACCAACTGTCTTTTCTTCGTATAGGTATAACAGGAGTTTCTCTACCACGACGATTTACTATGGACGCTCGAAAACCACGCCTACAAAACTCGACCTAGACCTCGAGAAGAGAATTGCCGCAATCCCAATCGAACGTTTTCGCAATTTCTGCATCGTCGCACACGTTGACCATGGCAAGAGCACGCTTTCCGATCGATTACTCGAACTGACGGGCACAATCGAAGCGGGCATGAACAAACAAGTTTTGGACAAACTTGATGTCGAACGAGAGCGAGGAATTACGGTCAAAGCACAGACGTGTACCATGATCTACAACCATAGAGGCGAGGATTATTTGTTACATTTGGTCGATACACCTGGCCATGTGGACTTCCGTGCTGAGGTGTCGCGAAGTTATGCCAGTTGCGGTGGAGCAATCCTCTTGGTTGATGCCAGTCAGGGTGTCCAGGCGCAGACAGTCGCCAATTTCTACTTGGCCTTTGCGCAAGGCCTCGAGTTGATTCCTATTCTTAACAAGGTTGATCTCCCCTCATCTGACCCAGAGCGGGCTCTGGAGCAGATAAGAAACACATTTGAGATTGATACAGACAAGGCGGTGATGGTCTCAGCAAAGACTGGTTTGAATGTCCCAGCTGTTCTACCGACAGTGGTGGAGAAGGTCCCTGCGTAGGTCTACCCCGTGACTTCCGAAAGTGCTGCTTTTTCGCTGACTGGATGCTAGACCTATCGGCGATTCCACGAAACCACTTCGTATGCTCCTCGTGGATTCCTGGTATGACTCCTACAAAGGCGTGATCCTGTTGGTCCGTGTTTTCGACGGTGAGGTGCGTGCAGGCCAGCAGCTTATATCGTTCGTTACCGGTCTCAAATATTTTGTCGGTGAAGTCGGCATCATGTATCCGACTGAGACTGCGCAAACCGTTCTCCGTGCAGGCCAGGTTGGGTACATCTACTTCAACCCTGGCATGAAGCGGAGTAAAGAGGCCAAGATTGGCGATACCTTCACAAGAGTCGGTTATGAAAAGATCGTCGAGCCTTTGCCTGGATTCGAAGAGCCCAAATCGATGGTCTTTGTGGCTGTATACCCGGTGAATGCGGATCTCTTCGAGCACCTGGAGGACAGCATCAACCAGCTGGTTTTGAATGATCGAAGCATCACAGTACAGAAAGAGTCTTCTGAAGCCTTAGGCGCCGGTTTCCGTATGGGATTCTTGGGAACCCTTCATTGCTCCGTGTTTGAAGACCGCCTACGACAGGAGCACGGCGCCAGTATTATCATCACACCACCCTCCGTCCCGGTCAAGGTTGTGTGGAAAAGTGGTGCCGAAGAAATCATCACCAACCCTGCTAAATTCCCCGATGATGATAGCGTACGACTCAAAGTTGCCGAGGTCCAAGAGCCATTTGTATTGGTCACTTTGACATTCCCAGAGGAATACTTGGGAAAGGTGATTGAGCTCTGCGAGGCCAACCGCGGTGAGCAACAAAGCATTGAATACTTCACAGCGACTCAGGTCATTATGAAGTACGAGTTGCCTCTGGCCCATTTGGTTGATGATTTCTTTGGGAAACTGAAAGGAGGTACCAAGGGCTATGCCAGCCTGGACTACGAAGAATCTGCATGGCGAGCCGGAAATATTGTCAGGCTACAGCTTTTGGTCAACAGAGAGCCAGTGGATGCTGTGACGCGGATTATGCACTCGAGCCAGGTGAGCCGACAAGGCAGACTTTGGGTAACCAAGTTCAAGGAGCATGTGGACCGGCAGCTTTTCGAGATCATCATCCAGGCTGCTGTAGGCAAGAAAATTATCGCTCGTGAGACTATCAAGCCTTACCGAAAAGACGTGCTGGCAAAATTGCATGCTAGTGATGTGAGTCGGCGACGGAAGCTGCTGGAGAAGCAGAAAGAAGGCCGCAAGAGGTTGCGAGCAGTTGGAAATGTGGTGATTGAGCACAAAGCTTTCCAGGCATTCTTGGCGAAATAAGCTTGTAAATTAGAACTAAATACACTGTATAACATTATTTCTGAAGGTATCTTCTTTGGGTATGGAGACATCTATACAACCCTGCAGTCCTATTGTGCCAGCGGTGAGAGCTTAACCGGCAGAAAAAAAGTTCATGTCGGACCCCGCCATACAACTTCTTCCTCTGCTCATTCTCAGTTCAATCCATTGTGTCTGAACAGCTTCGATCAAGTTCTGCTGATTCTGATTGTGGATCTACTGACACAATACCCAGAGCTACTTCTTCTTTGAGCTTGAAATCTTGTTTCTGGCGGCTGAAGTCCGCCTGGCCGATCGCATCGCCTTGAGTCACCCTGCCATGCTCCGCATCTGACGACGGCCATGCAGCCTCCAGAGGGTGCGCAGGTAGACCTGGGCAAGGCCCAGGTTATTGACAGCGTTCCCAAAGTGATCAAAGAACTGAAATTTGGTGTCTTGTACGCAGTTCACTCTGTGCTTGCCACAAGCGTTTGTTGCAGACTTGATCGCTAATGAAGATTTATGTCCAGAACCAACGATGATATTGTCGGCCAAGCAGTGGTAGAAGTTTCTGACCGAAAGTTTTTCGACTTGGATCAGACTCGAACGGTCGTTTCCCATGGACCTCTCGACCCGCGCATGGGTATCTCGAACAAAACTGATGCTTGCGCAACATGTGGAAACAATCTTAAAGACTGCAATGGTCATTTCGGTCATGTGAGATTGGTCCTCCCTTCTTTCCACGTCGGTTATTTCAAGCGCGTCATCTCGATCCTTCAGGAAATTTGCAAGGAATGTTCGAATATTCTGCTCCCCGAGGCCGAGCGTCGTACCTATCTTCGCGAAATGCGCCGACCGGGCCTTGATAATCTACGCCGCACGCAGATCGCAAAACGCATCAACGAACGGTGTCGGAAAACCCGTGAATGCACATACTGCGGAGCGATCAATGGTGTCGTGAAGAAGACCGGTACAAGTGCTTTGAAGATTACACACGACAAATTCCGTGCATTCAATGTCTCGGTTTCCGTCAAAAAGCAAACGCCAATCAGCAAGGATGTCTTTGATAATTCCTTCCTCGAGGCAAGAGGCGCAAACCCGGAAGTCGAAAAACACTTTAAAAAGGCGCAGGATGACATGAACCCTCTTCGCGTTCTCAAGCTCTTCAAGAAAATGTCCGACTCTGACTGTGAATTGATTGGCATGAATCCAAAGGAGGCTCGTCCGGAGATGTTCCTGTGGCAATTCATCCCAGCTCCACCGGTTTGCATTCGACCTTCAGTGGGACAAGATGGTGCATCTACAGAAGATGACCTGACCGCCAAGCTAGGTGACATTGTGCAGAGCAATATCAATCTTAAGAATGCTCTGCTCAAGGGTGCACCTGTTCAGACAATCATGGAGTGCTGGGACTACATGCAGCTTCAAATTGCTGTCTACATCAACAGCGATGTGCCTGGGCTCAACAAAGCCGATCTCGGAAAACCCATCCGAGGATTTGTCCAACGCTTGAAGGGAAAGCAAGGTCGTTTCCGTGGAAATCTGTCGGGAAAACGTGTTGATTTCTCTGGACGAACTGTCATTTCTCCCGATCCAAATTTGCGAGTTGATGAGGTCGCTGTTCCGGAGCTGGTGGCAAAGAACATGACTTATCCCGAACTAGTGACCCGATACAACAAGGAAAAACTGCAGCAACGGATTTGCAATGGTAGCAACAAATGGCCCGGAGCGAACTTGATTGTCAAGAAAGGAACCGGATTCAGACAGATGTTGAAGTACAGTAATACTCAGCGGATGGCTGATCAGCTGCAAGAAGGCGACCTAGTTGAGCGTCATCTCGAAGACGGCGACATTGTGCTGTTCAATCGACAGCCTTCCCTCCACAAGCTTAGTATTCTATCTCATTTTGCCAAAATCCGACCCCATAGGACTTTCCGATTGAACGAGTGTGTCTGCAACCCTTACAACGCCGATTTCGACGGAGATGAGATGAACCTTCACGTGCCGCAGACCGAGGAAGCGCGAGCGGAAGCAATGGAGCTAATGGGCGTGAAGAACAACTTGGCCACCCCCAAAAACGGAGAGCCCATTATTTCTGCCATTCAAGATTTCATTAGTGCCGCCTACGTGCTGAGCAGCAAAGACAACTTCTATGATCGTGCCTCCTTCACGCAGATCTGTCTCTATATGCTTGGCCCCGAAACAAGATTCGATCTTCCACCACCGTCAGTCATGAAACCCCAGATGATGTGGACTGGCAAACAAGTCTTCAACATTCTTATGCGCCCCAACCAAGATGATCCCGTTATGGTTAACCTGGACGCCGCATGCCGTGAGTTCAAGATGCCCAAGGATGGTACTCCTAAGGACTTGGACCCCAATGATGGCTGGTTAGTCATCCGCAACTCGGAGGTCATGTGCGGTGTGATGGACAAGTCTACAATTGGTTCTGGAAAGAAAGACAATGTTTTCTACATTATGCTCAGAGATTTTGGTCCGCCGGCAGCAGCCGAGGGCATGAACCGTCTATCAAAACTGTCCGCCCGGTGGTTCACCAACATCGGCTTTTCCATTGGTATCGGAGATGTCTATCCTAGTGAAGAGCTCGTTCAGTCAAAAAACGATCTTGTTGAGGCAGCGTACTCGCAGTGTGACGAAGTCATTGCTAAGTACAAAGCGGGCACTCTGGAGAAGTATCCTGGATGTGACGAATTGCAAACCATGGAGAACCAGATCTCTGGTATTCTCAGTAAGGTCCGTCAACAAGCTGGTGACGAGTGTATTATGCAGCTGAGCAAGTACAACTCGCCCCTTATCATGGCTACTTCTGGATCCAAGGGTTCTAGTATCAACGTGTCCCAGATGGTTGCCCTTGTCGGTCAGCAAATTATCGGTGGTCAGCGTGTACAGGATGGTTTCCAGGATCGTACCCTGCCGCATTTCCCGAAGAATGCACGACAGCCTCCGTCGAAAGGTTTCGTTCGCAACAGTTTCTTCTCTGGGCTGCAACCGCCAGAGTTCATTTTCCACGCCATGTCCGGTCGTGAAGGTCTGGTCGATACAGCTGTCAAGACCGCCGAGACTGGTTACATGTCTCGTCGTCTGATGAAGTCTCTCGAAGATTTGTCATCGATGTATGATGACACGGTCCGTAACTCGTCTGCTGCCATCGTTCAGTTCCAGTACGGTGACGATAAGTTGGATCCCGTGGATATGGAGGGTAAAGCCAAACCCGTCCACTTCGATCGAACATTTATTCATTCAGAATCTACTACATACAACAACAACGAGCGAAGCTTGTTGCCGGCGGAAATAATGGAAGTCTGCGAACAGATGCTTTCGAAGGAACGTGCGAAGCTAAACCGCAAGGACTTACTCGGAAATGACCTGGCATACATGGACCGCAGTGATCATGGCATCGATCAGTTCGAGAGTGCCCGTGACTTCCTTGACTCGATCCAGGAATATGTGCAAAGCAGAGCCGATAAATTGATCTCTCGAGGTGGCGATATCGACCCATCCGACCAGCGGAGCCGTAAGGGCTTGGATCATACAGGCAAGCTGACAGATACCACTCTGAGGGCTTTCATCACTGCTTGTCTGTTGAAATACAAGAGAGCTCAGGTCGAACCCGGCCACGCTGTGGGTGCTGTTGGTGCCCAGTCCATTGGTGAGCCAGGAACACAAATGACCCTGAAAACTTTCCATTTCGCTGGTGTCGCCGGAATGAGTATTACTCAAGGTGTACCTCGTATCAAGGAAATCATCAACGCCTCAAGAGAGATCAGTACCCCCGTCGTGGCTTGCGAACTGGTCAACAAAGGAAGCACTATCGCTGCTCGTATTGTGAAGGGACGCATTGAAAAGACCTTCCTCCAAGATGTCATTCATTCCATCACGGAGGTTTGGTCCCCCGATGATGCCTACGTGAAGGTTGTTCTGAACTGGAAAACGATCGAGGATCTGGCGCTGGAGATCACAACGCCACAGATCGTCGAAGCGATCAAGACCAACAAGCGCTTCAAGGGAAGCGATCTCAAATTCTCGTGCAAGCATGGCTCAATCAAGGTCCACATGGATCTTGATCCGGCCAGCAAGGCATCCCTTTCTAAGACAGAGATTGCTGCTACGAGCATTGATCCCTTCCTCCGCTTGAAGCATTTGAAACGTATCCTTCCCCACATCCAAATCCTGGGTCATCCACGTGCTACCCGAGCTATCATTCGCACGGACGAGACCTCGACCACGAACACTTTGCTCGTGGAAGGTTACGGTTTGAGGGAATGTATGACTACGATGGGTGTGGACGGTCTCCATACCAGGACCAACAACATTATGGAGGCGCGAGAAGTTCTAGGTATCGAAGCCGCTCGAAGCACGATCGTTGTTGAAATCAGTGAAGTCATGAAGGACATGGACATCGATCCTCGTCACATGCAACTTCTGGCCGACGTGATGACCTACAAGGGTGAAGTGCTCGGTATTACACGTTTCGGTTTGGCCAAGATGCGTGACTCGGTGCTTCAGCTTGCTTCGTTCGAGAAAACTGCGGATCACCTCTTCGACGCCGGTGGTCTCGGTCGCACCGATCTCATTGAGGGTGTGTCGGAATGTATCATCATGGGCAAGACGGTGTCACTGG
Organism: Penicillium sp. CF05; assembly: GCA_002916455.1. NCBI lineage: Eukaryota > Fungi > Ascomycota > Eurotiomycetes > Eurotiales > Aspergillaceae > Penicillium > Penicillium sp. CF05. The sequence goes on along the minus strand of PKQL01000585.1, from coordinate 3,631 downwards.
GTACAGGTGCTATGGAGGTTGTGCGTAAGCTGAACTTCTACCAAGGTCAGATTGGCCCACGAAAGACGGTCTTTGAAGATGCTTGGACGGAACATTGTGAAGCGCCTTTGACGAGGAGACCTAAGAGAAAGGCCCGATGAGGTGACTGTGACTCTGTGACACTGTGCATTAATTTCGGCGTTAAGAATTTCCTTGTGGACAAGGCTTTGTATATGTACTTACCTGAGCGGGTGAATTTCATTGACGGTATGATTTTATTTTTATTCTCTGACATTGTTCACGGGGTATTAGCAGATTATTGGGGTTTATTTTAGGGCTATATAACTGGAAGGCTGATGATACTCCCCGCGTTTGTATATCATCACCATCCCAACCTATCACAATCCCAAAAAAATACTAAAATTGGGGTGTGTACGGACGTGAAGCTAATTTCCAACACGACTGTAGAAAGATCTAGGGACAAGCTTCTCTTCAGGTTATATTCAAATATTCAACCTTTTCTTTTTACACAAAGTACAAGAAGTCCACATCCCCCTACGGAATCTCCCGGATTCTCACCTACTATATGTACTCCTGTACTGGAATTCCAAATACTTTCGGGGATATCACAAAAACATTTAATTCTTTCTTTTCCTTTTTTTTTTTTTTTACCATCATCTGCAGGCAACCGAAAAGAGAAATTCCAGAAATACGAGATTCCATGATCCTTTAGAGTCAGAGAAAGGGTCGGGGAGCTCCTTCATTAGGGTAAAGGACAAAGACATCAAATTCCCCCCAAGAAAGCCACCCATGTCCCGAGTGACCAGGGAGTGAATCGTCCTCCAATCAGCATCGTGAGACCCCTGAGGCAGTCATGGGTGTTAACCTTTGGCCATCACATCGCCTCGACAGTTCTTTGTTACCCCCATTGCCATATCTGGCCACGCCACATCCGTACTCGGTGGAATGTTTTCTTTGTTTCTTAGTGGACAGTGGACCATCTCTCGAAGTATTGCTTTCTAACTGAATATCCCGTGGGTCGCACTTAATCTTTTACACCTCCCCTCATCTATCTCCCCGGCCTCCCCGAAAAACCCACCCTGGATTTTGCACTTTGAATGCGAACATGGAGTTTGGCAACCCAAGAGTCGCTAGGAAGCGTGAGATCCGAACCCGAGCCCCGACAGCCTGTCAGACCTGTCGGCTGCGCAAGACACGATGTGACAATGCCAGGCCGACCTGTAGCTACTGTGCCATGCAGGGGATGGAGTGCAACTATCCCGAAACATCACCACACCAGAACCAGTAAGATAACATCATCTTGTGAAGAGGAATAACCCACTAAGCATTGACCTTATTCTTAGAGCTGGGTTTGACCCGGGAAACCCGTCGAACCATGAGGTACTCCAACGACTGAATCATATCGCCGGTCTGTTGGAGAATTTCAAATCCGAAGGCTCCAACAGCTCGACTCGCTCACTCAAACAATCCTTCTTTGAGTTGGCTATGCAGAACCCTAGCCCCGTAGCTGATTCCTTGCCGGGGAGCAATCCACCTAGTACCAGCACTGCCAGTATCGATGACCGGGGAGTCGATAATGATCCCCAAATCCTGTACATGGCTAGCTCCGGGGAGAACATGCTCCGATGGCCTATTTTCAACAAGGTCATTACCGAAGCCGAGAAGCATATCCGATCCTTTCTACTCGACTCACTGGATAACCAGCCCCGCAGTATGCAGGCACCCCGGCAGGTGGGGATCGGAAGCTTTGTCGATGAGATCCCTAGACTTTGCAGGAAGTACTTCCTACTATGCCACCGAAGAAATCCGATAGTTGATCTAGACAGCCTGGACCGTTATGCCAAGGAGGTTACCGTCCAGGGTCTTGGATGGGATGGCCCTTCGTGTCAAGTGGTATGTCAGCTCCTTTTTCGGGAAGCCCCACTTGAGCTAAATCATGTCTGTAGTTGTTAGCGTGTGCCTTAGCTTCGTGCACATCATCGAAGTTTGTCCCCCTGGCGGAGGACATGCCAGCGAATCTCGATGGGCTCCAAGCACCACCCTTGTCAGACGCCAATCTCGATTTGGCCGAGACATATTTCCACGCGGCAAAGCAGAGATTCGGTTTCTTGCACACATCCCCAACAGACATTCAGTGCTTTCTTCTTGCTGGAAGCTACCACAGACATGCCATACGACCACTGCAGGCTTGGTTTTGTTACCAGCAGGCATCTTGCAGATTAGAAGTTCGCTTGCGGTCGCTGTGTAGAGAGCAGTGGACCGCTGACGACAACTATCATAACCTGGAGTCCAGACTATATTGGTCCTGTATCCAAGCGGAACAGTAGGTTTTTCTCATCGGGATTTTATATGATCAGCCACTCAACTAAGTATTGTCCACAGTGAAATGCAGAGCGAGCTCCCTCTCTGGAGCAGTGGCCTTGAAAGCCTGGGCTATTCAGATCCATTCCCTAAATTCTCTCGCAGATCTCCTTCCTCATATGACCAAATGGATGAAGATCAGGATCTCACAGTCAGGCCAGGTCTTGAACTAGATGGCACCGAAGAAGAGAAAGGCTGGAAATTCTACATCGGGTCGATCTGCAACCGCCGGACCACAAATGACATAGTGTCTGACATGTGGCGTCAAGGGGAGAAGGGCTGGACCAAAGATATCCCCGATCTCCTAAGGAAAACAATGGACGCGGAGCGTGTTGTAACGTCATGGTACGAGCCACGAGCCCCGAAGTCCCCGAACATGACAACGAAATGTCCCCGGCCTCGCTAACTCATCCAAAAGGTACCAAATTTCGCTAGCCGGGATCCAATCCCAAAAAGACAACCCAGATCTGAGGTTCTTCTTCCGCGGGCGATACCATATGGCACTGGAGAGGATCTTCCGACCAGCTTTCTACCTGGCAATGCACTTCCAGGGAATGCCAACATTCATCAGGAAGAACAACCAAATGTGGGCAGAAGTGTTCCACCTAGCCCAAAAGGCCATTGACAACTGCGTCACTCTAATACCAAGCTACTGGTATCAATTCCGACACGAGTGGATCTGGAACGTGGTGCGGGCCAGCTTCGCCTGTGCTGTGCACATTCTCGGCGCTGTGTTATATCAGCTGGAGGCTTGTCGGGACCCCAGTACGTGGCAGGTGCGGTTACCGGCGAATTGGACTGCTTTGGTGAGGCTGTCGATTCGAACACTGAAGCATTGGTCGTCGGAGTCTACTGATCTAGAGGTTATGGCGTCGACTCTTGAGAGGATGTATCAGGGTACTTGTCGGTTGGCTAATGTTCGTCCGGATCTTCATTTGATTTCATTTAACTGTTAATATGGAGATATTGAGGAAAGGGGGTATACATATAGGGGTTTGTGAACTCATACGTCCACATAATTATGAGATATTGATGATTTCGAATTATTTAATCTTATGCTTCAGTCTGTTTCTATCTGGTATCTATTAGCTATTAACGTATATGTTAAACATATTCAATCCTATAAACATCGATATAATGGCCGGTTGCCTACTTAGGTATGGCTATACTCCGAAATCTGCCCCACTATAACTTTTTCCTCTTCACTTCATCCCTTTCCACCTTCCCACCTTTCAACCTCTCCAACTCTCTCACAATGGAAGAATACAAA
>PKQL01000584.1:0-17903 GCA_002916455.1 Penicillium sp. CF05 | reverse complement strand
GTCTATGCTTCTAATGGGTCAAATCCTGGGGTGTTTTTTTTTATAAAATCCAATGAAACCTTCCTTCTTGTCTCATATCATATTAGCTATTTGACTTGACACATGTCACAGCAATTGCTGATATTGTCATTTCAATATATATCAAAAGCTCTTTGGGACCTATCCACATTGTTCAAATTCAATTTACTGAAGTAAGTAAAGCATGAAGCTCTCGTAGTTAGGAATTCCACTGACATCTAGTCAACAGCTTCACAGCTTCATCATCTTATTTCGTGGTTCACAATGAGTAATATTCCATTCCCCTCGTGGAATGACCAACAGAGCCTCTTCAAATTATCGTGCGCTGATGCAGACACGTGTAATCAGTTATCCAGTGTGGTAAGTGTGAAATCATGATCATCCCAAGAAATATTAGAAATATTATCTGATAAAGCATCTATAGGATAACCCGGTTCCTCACCTCCAACGAGGTGAATCTGAAGTGGGCACCAAGAAGATGGCCATCCCGCGACTAGCGGAAGGAGCCGAATCTACTGCCTTCACCTCCCCCGGTAGGTTCCATCGTCGACACGTTCGTCGAGCATGCGAGTCTTGCAGACAACGGAAGACGAAATGCACCGGAGACAAGTCCGGATGTCGCAATTGCCGAGAGGCTGGAATCATCTGCTGCTATACCGATGGCAAAAGGGAGAAGTCCAAACGGTACGAACTAATACAAAAATGCACTGGCGTTATTGCAAAAGCTGACGTCTACAATTAACTGGAAAAAAGACAGTTGGCAAGCCTGTCCGCAAAGGTGCAGGCATATGAAGATGTCATTAGCAAGCTGAGCAATCGTTTTGGCGTGTCTGATGAGCAACTCGTGAACATTGCCCTGGCAGCGGTATGAAGTTTGATCATCCGATAATTATGTTACCTATGTTATCTAATATCAACCAGGAATCAGCACCTGACTTGGAATTCAATCCAGAGGCATGCCTTTCAGCAGCTGGAGAACGAAGAATTTCATGGCATACGGGTTCTGAGCCACCGCCCTCCCGAGCATCATCCGTTAGTCCCCTGGAGCCCGGCGACCAAACGGAGGAGGACTTCAATAGAGATGAGACCGCACGTGCAACGGGCTTCATTGGAAAAAGCTCTGAGATAACTTGGCTCCAAAGGCTTAGCAAAGAGGTCAACAGTGAATGTGAGGCCTGGCCTGCAACTCTTCCCAAAACAGATGACGATAACGGTCTACCCTCTCCAACTCTGACGCCTCGGCCTGAGAATCCAAGCGAGCCATGGGTAGTGGCTTCCAACTATTACCTTGATGACTTGGACATCCCAACTGCAGATCAAAGTGATATGTATGGAGTCCCATCACGGGAGATGGCAGGCAAAATGCTCAATACCTATCTGACTTCCGTGCATCCTTCCTTCCCAATAATTGGGGTTTCAACCTTTGTCCCCCAGTTCCAGGTCTTTTTCAGTCAACCCTCTCTCAAGCCAGGAAACAAGTGGCTCGCTATACTTAACTTGATCTTTGCCATTGCGGCTAAACATGGCCAATTGACGAACTCAGACTGGAAGGAAGAAGATGATGACCACCAAATGTACTTCTCAAGGGCGCGGGCCTTGAGCTTGGAAGATCAAATTCTCCATCATCCTGACCTACAGCAGTTGCAAGTGGAGGGGCTTACTTCATTCTATCTGATTGCATCGGGACATATCAATCGGTAAGTCAACGGCCTGTATATCCTGAAATTATATACTCACCAAGGTGGTCTATGCAGGGCCTGGAAACTTTCCGGAAGTGCAGTTCGAGGAGCGCTGGCTCTTGGTTTGCATTTGCGCAACGTTGGTGCGAGCATATCGGACACTTCCAAGGAGATACGCTATCGGGTGTGGTGGTCATTATATACAGTGGATCATCTACTTACTATCATGACTGGGCGTCCCTCGTGTATCATTGACAGCTCCTGCACTACACCAATGCCTGTTCCTTTTGATGAGAGTGATTTCCAAAAGGACGAGGTGGCCCGCCTGATAGGCACAGTTACACTCCGTACATTTAATGGTTCCGAGCGGGTACCCACCAACAACAGCGCAGAGGACCTAGAATCAACGGCTGATTCTGATTCAAACGACGGCGAGACAAAAATGAGCCGAGCAGAGTATCTCAAGAGTCTTCCGCCTTGCACTTCGCTTTACTTCCTGCAGTTGGCCTCTTTGACTAGCATTTCGAAGCGGATGACTGTGAAACTCTACAGCCCGGAAGCGTTGCAGTCCCCATGGGCAAGCACCGAGTTTACCATCAAGAGCCTGATGCTTGAGATTGACTCATGGTTTATGAATCTCCCTGCTGCATACGATTTCACCTCGACACAGACATCCCAATGCCCTATTAGCCAGCGTATGGGCCTCGCCTTTTTGTTCTACAGCATCAAAATCGGAATCACCCGGCCGTGTCTCTGTCGTTTGGATCAATCCCCTTCCGAGGAAGACAAGACTTACGAGTTCTGCAACAAAACTGCGGCAGAATGTGTCGAGGCTGCATGTCACATGCTTACGCTATTCCCGGATACCCCAGATGCAGTACTGCTATACCGCATGTCGCCATGGTGGTGCACATTACATTACCTGATGCAAGCAGTTACTGTTCTCCTGCTCGAGCTGGCATTCCGGGCCCAGCACGTCCCCGAGAAAGCAACGATGGTCTCCAAAGCTGCAAAGAAAGCCCTGGACTGGTTGTCGACACTGTCAAAGACCAACATGGCGTCAGAAAGAGCCTGGAAGCTCTGTGACGGATTCCTCCGCCGCTTGGCACCACATATTGGAATCAACGTAAATGATTTCCCTACCACAGAAGAGTCAGACCCTCTCTTCGAAGTTCCTGATACCACAGACCCCGCTCCAGTGGTAGAAGAGCCAGCGGCGGATGATGTGGCATTTGATCCATCCGCAACTATGCCTGCCGTAGTGGCTGTTGACGCTATCTCCGCCGAACTGGACTCAATTACCTGCTCCCCAATGGACCAATCCAACACTCCTCTCGGCATACCAGAGCCCTACGGCCTCGAAGCGCCAGATCTACTCGATCAATTCATCAAACAGGAGAAGGATCTCTCCGGTCGCAGCTCGTATGACGAATGTTTCCCCTACGATCCAGCCACCGGCCAGATCACGGGTTCCTTCTTCCCATCTGGTCCGAATATGGAACTTGATATGGGGTATTTCTGGGGTGATCCGGTGTGTTGAATGATTGGCATCTATGCGGATGGATAGGACAACATGGGAAAAAAAAAAGCAAATCAGAATGGACGCAGAATCAAATTGGGAAAAAATTCTCTGCAGTTATCTGGATTCGGGTTCTTTTCTTCTGCCGTTTCATTTGCATGCCATCAAAAAAAAAAGAGAAAATTCCACACCTGTCTTCATATAGGCACCATAGAGAAAAGTGATTATTGTTTCTCTGAAATTCTTCCACTGCACCACCTACAAGTTACCATTAGATACAGGGGTTTATGCTTTTGTGGTAGCTGGCTATTTACCTTGATTGACTTTAATGCTTCACTTCATGTATATTGGCATCTGAAGAAACATCATGTACCATACTACGCTATGTACACTGATAACCTACTTCGATCACTACAATCCAAGGCCATCTTCCACATATACTCCAATGTTAAGCTTGTCCCAGAACCAGATCATCGAGACCCATGTACCTGCAAAGCCTGGATATTTATACTGGAGCCAGCCGGAATCCACCCCTGGATAGGAAATGCGAAGTCTAGACCGGTCGAAACTAATTCTTTTCCTTCTCATTCTCTTGGATCATTCTGTCGTATTTTCGAATTCGCCGCTAGGGAGGCGACGGATTCTATCATGATGGTTCTTCAGTCACTGTGACGTGAGTACCTGCCAGTTGGGAATCGACTGAATTGGGCAACTAGACATGTGCTCTTTTGTGTGTCTACTCTGTGTCAACATAGAAAGTAGGTGCCGCTGAAAAAGGTCCTTCGCATTGGGCCATACATTGATAATATATAGGAACATTTTTGGCACCTTTTCTGTCCTCAATTGGTGAAAGGGAAGGCTCGGTACTATCCCCACTCGATGACCGGTTCCAGTGTACGAGGTGATAGTTCAGTGTTGACTCGCTTATGATCAGGACACAGTCTGAAGCCAACCATTCAGTGTCAATAGGCTTGTAGAGTTTGGGAATGACAAGGTCTATCATTTCTCGGAAATGTCGTAGTCATAATATAGTAGGCTATAGCATGAAGTTGTAAATCGGACCAGGCTCGTATGCAGGGACCACCGCGAGGGTTCTAATATGCATGGATTGGGGTACAACTAATCTAATAGTTTATATATATATGGTGATTGGAATATCAGCCTGAGCCTGCCGCACTCCAGTCCCTCCGAGCAGCAGTAAACAACAGCCGTCCGAGTTCTTCTTGGGGTGTGGAACGGGTGACTTGGTTTTTCGACGGTGCCGAAGGGTAGTACACAGCCGTAACTCTCGCAAAAGAAATATCGACAGTGTGTTTATCGCGCGTGAAGTCTGCCCATCGTGTCCATTTCGATGGTCGAGATGGATCTGAAACAGCGATATCCGAGATCAGAGGGGTGATACCAAGGAGTCCGCGGTCATCCCAGACGAATTTCTCGATGCACTCCAAAGCAGGCATAATTCGACGTCGCACACCGCAGCCGGTATGAGCTTCGTCGATTGCATAATCAGGATATTGTTTGATAGAGGCGATGACGGCTGTGATATCCGATGGCGGGCCTGGGGGTTGGTCGTTCCTAGACTCGCCAGCGAGGTGATCACCATCGTTGGGAGCTGAGTCGAAATCCGGGTCTATCAATGTTGATCCTAAAAAGATCGTTCTGGCGCGCGTGGAGAAAAATCGGACCATCTGGCCGAGTTGGAAGAGGTCGCATTGGCTAGCATTGTTGAATCCGCCTCGGCATTGAAATTGACGAGAGTGAAAAAGCGCATGTGCAGACGCAGTGAAGGCCGCGCCCAATGTTCTGTTCTTTGCTGCAGACCTTGCATTGTCGGTTTCCTCCAGACCCCCGTAGACTCGAAGAAAATGAGCCTGTAGGTCGGTTATGGTGTTCAAAACATACTGACGTCGACAATAGATTTCCTCTGCAGAAAGATGATTTAGCTAACCGGAACTGATAGGGATCCACTCTCCGGAAACCCACCTTCTAAACCGTTTGGTAGATATTTCCAGCGCAGAGATTCTTCGGAGGCGTCTAGCCCGTTTAGCCAGAATCTGGAGCCCATAACCAGCAAGGCATGGGTCATGATTCTAGTGAGTCTTGAATCGTTTATGAAGGCGGATATGAAGATGATCTGTCTAATCCGATCTTCCTTCATTGACAACAAAGCTGCATTAAACCTGGCAAGGAGCGCAGGCTTCGACTTGCCATATAAATATCCAATTCTCTGTAGAACATCCTGGACGGCACGAGGAGAATTCATTGAATCGGCAAGATCAATCATTCTTGCAATCAGCGATGTAGATTGTGTCTTCAACTCATTTTCAAACACAGTTCTTTCGGTTTCATTGAAAGAATCAAAGCATAGAATCTTCAAAAATAACTCGATAGCATCTTCTCCGCACACGCTGGTAGAATGGACGCTGGGAAGCTTGACTGTTGGTAGCGCGTGCTGTGAGGCTAAACCTGGTATTTTGGTTTCATTCCAAGCTAGCTTTTGAGCACTGAATTGCCTTCCCTCGGAGAATTTGGTGGGGTCCAATAGCGCTTGGAAATATGGACTGTGCGAGGTAAGATGCTCGCTTGCCACCTGCCATTTGCGCCTGGTGGGTGACGATGAAGAGTCACCGGGAGCGATGTACTCGAGAATCAGGTCCCCATTCGCAGATATAACTCTGATGGGTAATTTCTCCTTATTCTCTTGTAGATCATTTTCATTAGAAAGCCCACTTTGATGGCCTGCAGTTTTGGCTGGGTTCATGACTGTCGAGTTCCCCCAAGGTCTTCGTGGTTACGATATGGCGTGAAGTTGTGGCCACGAAGGAAAACATTGGACGTAGAATAATCAAAGGGATTCTGTCCGAAAAGTTGTGTTATGTGCTGTCATAGTAAATTATTTTTTCAGTCTCAGAATGTGTTGTTGAAGATGACAATTGGTGTTCGATGTCAATGAAGTCAACTGTTCGGCAAACACTAATCGGATTTCATGAACAGACTTTATAATGATAAAAAGACAAATATTAATGTATAGAGGACACGAGAGAAGACAGAGCAGGGTGTCTACAGAGCTGAAAGCACTCTTACTGTTGATATCCATGCCCACCGAGAGACCCTCGAGGGTGGAACCGATTCCCACAAGATGACTAAGGAATTGGCACGTGACCTATATAGCCTGATTATTCAAGTGTAAATATTTCCTTATTTAGTTAGTTAACTATGGATCTCGGATTTCTAGTTTATTATGCCTCGGATTTCTAGACAGAATTCATGCACAAGTTAGGCCAGCGATTTATCTGTTCATAGAATTTATTGGTATATGTATCAGACACTTTTGGTGAAATACCGACACGAGCGAGGCTTGAAAATATTGGGCAGGTCACAAAAAGTAAAACAAGATGGGTGTATAGCGTACATACTCAGTCCAAATTTGCCAACCTTGGAAGACGAGGCCATAAAAACTCCATAATGGCCAGCTAGTATGCAGAACAACAAGCGCTCGCTGTGTGACATCATACAATAATGATCACTGGAATGTGCATGATCTTGGGGCCCGCCGGTGTTCCCTTTCCAGAACCGGGGACTCCACGCTCTTGTCGGTTCTGTTCCCGAAGATCTACCGCTTGTCTGACTATATAGTATAGGTATTGCGCAGTGTATGAAGTTTCAGTGTCAGCACCAGATGGTGTAATTCCATCAGGCTTGAAGGTTGGATCAAACTCAAAGCCGAGGCTAAGATTAGGTGATACAAGAGAGAATACACCAAGCGATCTTCGATGTTCGTTGAGGTAAGGCGAGGTAGCGAGTTTGGCAGCGTCGATGCCTACTTGGGCACTCCCGTTGCCATCGAATAAAGCCAATTCAAAAATATCATTCCCTCGGTGATTCACGAAAAAGGGCTCGCTCGTTGCGAATCCGATGACAAAGTCGGAGTTGGCGCATGCGGCGATTATCGTACTTTGGCGGAATTCGGGGGTAAATGCAGTTTCAATGGTGCTGGGCAGACAGAGTGCCACGCTGCGGGCCAGTTGCGGGGGAACTGGGACACCGTCATCTGCGTTAAGGTGCGCGTGCGGAGTCACAGACTCGGTCGTGACCGAAATGGTTGACGATTTCCGTAATACCGATCCCGTATTATCAGGACTAAATTCTTTCCAGCCGTTGCTTGTTTCCATGGAGGGTGTGATGATTTCCAATTCCTCACCCGACGAGTAGTTATTTATCTCGGCAGAGATCTCGGTTTGGATTATCTTTGCGGTGGTTGCAACTGCCTCGCGGGCCGCCAATCTCAAGGTTGGGATCAGTATATCATTTTCTTGTTGGTCCACTGGAGCTGCGGGGGCCCAAGAAGTGGCCAGATTGGACCATGTTGCCGTTCTCAATGGGCCACTAGTGTAAGACTTCTTGATCAAGTCTGCCAGAGCCTGCCTTGTTTCCAACGGGGCGTCCGCTCTGCCCATGAAATTTACTAGAGGGTTCAGAATCTTGCTTCCTTCCCACAGTAAAAATCTATGTTTCCTGGACAAGTACTGAAGTTGTTCGATGGTGTCGCTAGACCAGTCATCGATGACATCGGCTGGAATTTGTAGTATGGCGATGTACGGGCCGATATCTGCGGCCAGCCGCAGGAGTGAAGCTGAGTCAATGTGATTGACAGAGGCGTGGGCGACGACCGGCTGCCCATAAGGAAGGGTCTTTTTGGTAGCAGCTAATGTCTGTAGGTAGGCCAGAATTGGGTTCTCGGGGGACCAGTCCCCGGCGGTCGACATTGTGGGCCGTGTAGAAGGGAGAGTGAGCGTAGAAGGGTATATCGTATAGGGGAAAAAAAAAAAAAAACAAGAGAAGATTACAAGTACAAAAGAGATGAGAAAAGAGAAGTTAGAGAATGTGGGAAGGAAGAGGGGCTGAAATCTCCACTACTAACTAGTGCGATGTCTAATCCCTGCTTCAAATTGGAATTGACCATGCAGAGACTGATAAATAACCCATAATAGCGTTGTAAGTTATCGTTCCGGCCATAGCCCCGCGTGCCGCGTAGGATAACACTAAACTCTCAGTGGATCCCTAGGCCGAGAGCCGGGCGCATACAGAGATTGTCTTATACTGAATCCTAAGTACGGAGCAGGTACTCGATATGTACTAGTATATTGTACTTTGTATAGATGCTAGGGTGGCCTTTGGCCAACTTAACAGATCTTCCCCCTCTGGAAAATCTCGGGGTTTGTTTTGACCCGAAGGATCAGACTTTCTATTCCTGTCAGGATGAGTTTATGGGGCTCGTCTCCATTAATGGAGTCAATATGGGGTCTGCCGATTTTGGTGTTTATATTAAACCGATCGACCGGCAAACAAGAAACCCCGATAAATGGGCCCCCCAAACTTAGGAATCAGGAAGGACCTCGGGATTGCTGGGAAACCCGAAGGAGCTAGCAGGTTAGGCTATTGAGTGGTTAAGCAGTTTAACCTGATAAATCTAGCCTGTTTGGGTATATTTGGTCTATCTATTCCTATCTCGGTATAGCCTGTGTGATGGCCTTCACTATGTTTGGCTAGCCAGAACGGATCTGGAACAGTCGAAGTACTACGGAGAATGTTTTCCAACATTTAAGGTTGTAATTGGCTACGTTAAGCTATCAAGTTCAAAATGAACATGCTACATTTATCGATGGTGAATGGTACCTTTAATGCTCTTTAGCCACACTTCCTTTCATGCTCAGTCGCTAGCTCCACCAGCATGACCTTCATTATCAAAGGGAGGCTAAACCACTCCAATATCATTGAACTTTCTTCCCTTTGTCAAGCAATACCAGGCTGCTAGGAGAAAGCAGAGGCAGTGCTAAACTTTTGATACATCTCATCCAATTACCAAACTTCTACTTCAGCACAAGCATTTATTCTTACCTAGGTAGGAATATACTCTACAATCCTTTGTCTTTTCTTAAAATTATCAACATCCAAGGCACCTTCATTCGAATCTCTCCTTTTTGACTATAGGGAAGAAAGGGCATTTAAACTTGAACAGGGTCGAATATGGCTAGTCAACTGATTTCGCTTGCTTTGTCTTCTTCATATGATAGATCAGAATGCTTCAGTTTTAGGTCTTTTTGTTTTTCGATTGCAAGTTGCTACTCCATATCCACTCTTACATGGCAGGATTGGATTGGATAATGAACACTGTCCATTTTTTTTGATAATTCTGTCTTCATGCCTTATAATTTTCCTTTGCAAGTCGTATCAACACAACTCCTGCTTTTTATAACCACCATATTGTCGATCTGCTGCCTAGCGCACCCGGCCACACTGGGCATGAAAACAGCTCCGAGAAGCAAGGCAAATAGAACTGGGCAATTATTAGAGGGCAACTAGCCTTGGAATAATGGAGCTTAACTACCTACCTAGGTAGGTAGATAGCGGCTTAGCAGCTGAGCTAAGCCTGGACCGCGATTTCCTCCCGCGGTCCCTCAGCGCCTCGTCAATGCGGCTAAGATATAAAAGCCCCACCGAGATGGAATTAGTAAAATACGGAGTTATGTACATAACTACATCTATAGCCGGGTATTTTGCACGTTTGATCTCGAATTAAACATGAAGTTACCCTGTACATAGGTACATCAATCCGATGTGGATCCTGTTTAAAATTGTGGCCTGATCCAATTGTAAGTCGAGGATTCGAAATTTTCCAAGGCCCCGGGAGCGGGCGGATCCCTGGTTCTCGTCTTTCGGTGTCACGCCACGCCTCCCCTGATTAATTCTTATTATTGCCGCCTCACCTTTCGGATTTTCATCTCCCATTCTACCCCTCCCCCTATTTTCCCTACCTTGCCTCTTTACCACCTTTCCGCCATGCCTGGGAGAGTTCTGCCGACGTTTACCTCCGCCGAAGTCCAATCTCACAAGACCGCCAAGTCATGCTACATCACCTTGGGGCCTAATGTTTACGATGTCACCGATTTCCTCGACGCGCATCCCGGTGGTGGCGATCTGATCCTAGAGTATGCCGGCCGGGATGTGACAGACATCCTGAAGGACGAGATTTCCCACGAACACACCGATTCAGCCTATGAAATTTTGGACGAGTACCACATTGGATTTGTATCCGATGTCTCTGCGCCCGGCAAAACTACAACTACGACACCGACGACTGTCATCGAGACGGTGACTGAGACCAAGTCTGGTCCCGTTTTCACTAACACTGGATTGTCGCGGGAGGAGGATCTGTCGATCGACACCGACTATTCCCAGGACTTCAAGACCCATAAGTTCCTGGACTTAAACAAGCCGCTTCTGATGCAGCTGTGGAACAGCAACTTCTCCAAGGAGTTCTACTTGGAGCAGATTCATCGGCCTCGCCACTACCGGGGAGGGGAGTCCGCTCCTCTGTTCGGCAACTTCCTGGAACCTCTGAGCAAAACTGCATGGTACGTCGTGCCAAGTATCTGGTTACCATGTGTTGCCTATGGAATGACGGTGGGCGCTACCGGCCTGGGTAGCTCCGCCGCAGCTGCCTCCTACTTCACCGGCGGCGTGTGCCTCTGGACTCTGATCGAGTATCTGATGCACCGGTTCCTCTTCCACATTGACCAGTGGCTTCCGGACAACCGTGTCGGTCTTACCCTGCACTTCCTGCTCCACGGTATCCACCACTATCTCCCGATGGACAAGTATCGTCTTGTGATGCCACCGACACTATTCGTGTTCCTAGCTGCTCCTTTCTGGAAGCTGGCACATGCGGTCTTCTATTACAACTGGTACGCGGCTTTGTCGGTATTCTGTGGCGGCGTCTTCGGGTATATCTGCTATGATCTCACCCATTACTTCCTGCACCACCGCAAGTAAGTTGAACATATCTCTGATGCAATGGCTACGCTAACATGGATCCAGTCTCCCATCGTACTACAAGGAGCTCAAGAAGTACCACCTCCAGCACCATTTCGCCGATTTCGAGAATGGCTTTGGCGTGACTAGTCGATTCTGGGATCGAGTCTTCGGCACCGAGCTAGTGTCCCCGGCCCCAAAGGGCGCAAAGGCCCAGTGAGCATAACGAATCCAAGCATTAATATAGGGCTGTCACTGGTCCTCAAATCACGATTTAACGCCGAGTACGATCGAGTCACTAGTCTTCGGTACTCTTCAAGTACATTGGCTACTGTGGAGTTTCTGGTTGATCTCAGGGGTCTACTTCTTGTACAGTAGACTTCTTCATGTCATCTCTTGTGATGGTGCTAGATGCAAGGCGGATTTGATTATTTTCGGAGTTGGTTATTTTTTAATAAGCATCACTTATCAGTGTATATGACCCTTAATCATAATGCAAGAAAATATTATCTATATCTCCATACTGTCTACTCCTGCTAGATGTCGATACTGTCACTTATATGAACATTTGTCTAGTCACGCGTAGGAATTTGTCAATAATATAGAAATACAGATGATCTGAAAGAAATATCAACCCTTTCAAAGCGTCAGGTAGACCTGGGTTGTAGAGGAAAGCAAGGCAGATTCCACCAAGCTATCTGATGTCCATGTACAATATGTACATACATGTATATGTATCCATTTTAAGGTTGGAGGAATCCAGGTCGGGTCCCTCTGGCAGAACCTTAGCAAAAGGCGGCGAAAAGGAAAAGGAAAAAAAAAAAAAAAAACCTCGCTCGCACGTGATCTTGCAACTCACCGCCTCGAGCGCTTTTGGCGTCGCGATCACCCAAAGTAATTATAAACTATATCAACACTCAGTGCTCTAAACAAGTTTCTTGAAATCTGTCGCGTTTCTCGCGCAACTTTGCAAGAAAGAGCCGGAAAGCGCATAATCGCCCCGGAAACCAACGGAAGATTCCGTGGAACCATCGCATCATAAGGGTTCGAAAAGCCAACTCTGCGTCTCCTTCCGCCATCTGACCCCCACAAAGTGACAATTTCCCTACCCCGATCAATATCTTTACCCCGATCAATATCTTTACCCCGATCAACGACAGGCTACCTCCCAAAATGTCTGGACTTGATGTAGAGGCTCTTCTGGAGTCTACTGCGGCCGCTCCCGCCGAGCCCCCAACCACTTCCGAAGGCCGTGATGACCACTCCCGCGCGGACCCCAGCGAGCGCCGTGATCGTTCCCGTGACAGACGCCGTCGCCGCGACTACAGCCGTGACCGCCGCCCCGACCGAGACCTTGAGGGCGATGAAGTCATGAAGAGCGACACTGCTAGTGCTAACGGAAGCCTTAGAAGCCGAAAGAGGAGCAAGAGTCGCGAATCTGAGCGACGCCGTCCTCGCCGTGACCGTGACGGCTATCGCTCCAGCGGTGACTTCTATCGCGGTGGAGGTCGCGCTCGTTCCCGCGCTCGTTCCCGCGCTCGTTCACGCTCTCGTTCTCCTTATGACGATCGCCACTACCGGCCCAATCGCCGCCAGCGTGAGGAAGAAAGACGCCCCCGCCGTGACATTGATACCCGCCGTGGATCTCCTAGCCGCAAGTCTCCAGAACTGAATGAGGATGAACGTGACCGACGCACTATCTTTGTGCAGCAACTTGCTGCTCGTCTGAGAATCAAGGATCTCTTTACCTTCTTTGAAAAGGCCGGCCCCGTTAAGGATGCTCAGATCGTCAAGGATCGTGTTAGTGGACGCTCCAAAGGGTATGTTTTACACATGATTACTTTATACAAGCACTTGCTAATATCTGTATAGTGTCGGTTATGTCGAGTTTAAAAATGAGGAGTCTGTTACCGCCGCCATCCGACTTACTGGGCAGATGCTCTTAGGAATTCCCATCATTGCGCAACTGACTGAAGCGGAAAAGAACCGCCAAGCTCGCAACACCGAGACTACCTCAGGTCACCATCACACAGCACCATTTCACAGACTCTATGTCGGTAACGTCCATTTCAGCATTACTGAAGACGATCTCACCAATGTCTTCGAACCATTCGGCGAGCTCGAGTTTGTTCAGTTGCAAAAGGACGAAACCGGTAGAAGCAAGGGTTACGCCTTCGTTCAGTACGTTGTCCCTTCATGTTCTTGGCACTTTCACTAACTGACTTAAAATCAGATTCGCCAACCCCGAACAAGCTCGGGATGCTTTGGAAAAGATGAACGGATTTGAACTTGCTGGACGAGCTATTCGGGTTGGTCTCGGCAATGATAAGTTCACCCCCGACACGCACGCCAATCGCCCCTCTGGTGCTTCATCTACAAACCAACCAAACTTCCAGGGTTCTTCGTTCTCCGGCCAGGGAGGTCGTGGTGTTCAAGCCGGAGGTCCCAACAACTTTGACCGTGCTGGCGGCAGGGAAACCGTAAAGGGTGCCGGTGCTAGTGCACTTGACGATACAGATGTTGCTGGTGTGAACTTCAACAACTACTCTAGGGATGCGTTGATGAGGAAGCTTGCACGAACAGATGACCCCCAGCCTTCTGTCGACGACCGTCAGAAGTTCCTGCGACCCAAGACCGAGACTAAGCCGCTTCCCATCAATGTCAACATGGCTAGTCGATGTGTCTTGCTTCGCAACATGTTTGACCCCGCTGAGTAAGTTTTTCTTCACTTCATCATCAAAGAATGAACGCTAACCCCTTCACAGAGAGACCGGTGAAGCCTGGATCAAGGAGCTCGAGGAGGACGTCCGCTCCGAGTGTGAGGAGAAATACGGTCACGTTGTTCACATTTCGCTAGATGCCAGTTCCCAGGGAGATATCTACTTGAAGTTCGACCGCGTTCAAGGTGGCGAGAATGCCATTAAGGGCCTCAATGGCCGATACTTTGGCGGAAAGCAGATTACCGCCCAACCCGTCGTGGATGCCGTCTACAGCAGTCTCTTCTCCCGGACTAAGGCTATCTAGATGCTCTTCCCTGAGTACATCCACTCTTTTTTTTACGAAATCTAACCTGGCACATAATCTGAGGCAGATCCCCCTGATGTCTTGGACTTAATGGACGGCTCTGCTACCCGGTAGGTGCCACTCTTTCTGCGTTGTGTTTTTTTCTTCTTGTTTTTCTTGCTCGTTTTTCTTGCTCGGCCACTCCCGTGTGCCGTTGTCTCTTCTTTCATCCACTCCCGTGGACCTGGATTCGAAGTGGACCTTGCTACCGATATGATCGTTCTAGCAGTGATTTAGCATCTTGTTACCCTGTTTTTTTACTTGTGAATGAGTCCTTTAGCTTGTGAATGAGTTACATCAAATATGAATACTTCGCTCTGCTTGTAGTTCACGTAGTTTTTAAGTAGATCCGGAGATATCTACTTCATTCTAATTTACAGGAATCGTGTAAAGACATGTCTAAAGTATCATGACCTGTGTATATGTTGTATAGGTTCAGTTATATAAATATATGTTTACTACCTTGGAAGTGCATCATGCACCTGAGCATATCTTGGAGTGGAACCCCTAAAGAGCTAAATCTTACGGAAAGAATGTGCCGGTTCAAGTCTTCTTATCTGCCGACGCTCGGGCCAGATGT
The DNA here is from genome assembly GCA_002916455.1 of Penicillium sp. CF05. Classification (NCBI taxonomy): domain Eukaryota; kingdom Fungi; phylum Ascomycota; class Eurotiomycetes; order Eurotiales; family Aspergillaceae; genus Penicillium; species Penicillium sp. CF05. The sequence continues at coordinate 3,232 of PKQL01000584.1, read as the reverse complement.
GTTCTCCCCACAGTCCTTTCAACCCTCTTTTTCTCCCTATTTCCTTATAATTCAATGGGCCAATGACTCTCCTTTCAGCGAGGCAAGTAACAGGCCGGGTCTGGACCTCGGCCGACTGTTACAGTATGTGTGACCAGAGCTACCTGCTTATCTGCACCCGCAGGCCATGAAGATCCTTGATCTAACACAACCCAGGCTTCGCTCTCCTTCGTCGAGCGCGATGCTACAGTACAGAGTCTATGCCGCCCGGCCAGTCGACATCTAGGAAACAACCACAGTTCCGCGATTACTTTGTCACCCATCTGCCGTCGTCTTCGCTTCATCCGGACCCCCGTGGTCCCTCCTCGCCATTCCATAAGCTCCCTCGCTCCGCCTCTATACCTCACACCGGAGATACACCACAATCACCAGCTGCCTTCCAAGCTTTAATAGACCGCGAAACGACAGTTGTCCGGATCCCACTCCGCAATGCGAAGCACCATTTCGGCGCCGTCACCTCCCGTGGAACCCGCCCCTCCAATGAAGACACGTACCAAGCTGGCGTCATTGACATCCCCGCTTTTGCGAAACGAGCCCCAACTTCGCTAACGATTCGGCGATCTAATAAGCATGATCCTTTGGCTCACCCCCGGGAGTCGCGCGGCGCGGAAACAGCCAGTGGAGACCCACAGGTTTTCTATTTCGGTGTCTTTGATGGCCATGGCGGATCCGAGTGTAGTTCGTTCTTGAGGGACTATCTGCACGAGTATATCCAGAACGCGGCATTTGATATCGAACTTCGATCCAGCCTACGACCTGGTGCGGAGGTTCCACCCACTACGAGCGAACTACCTGTGATGCAAGAGGGTGACCGACGCAGAATCGGAGACTTAGAGAAATACCTTGTGCAGACCTGGAGACGGGTAGTTGGTGGCTACTTCAAGAGATTCAAACCGCCACATTTCGCCTACAATGGCACCGAGTCCACCGAACCGATTGCTGAGAACCACATCTCCATCGAGGAAGTTGTGGAGTACGCCTTCCTGCGTGCGGATCTAGACTTTGTCAATGCTCAAGCAGCTAAGCGAGACGATGATCCAGTCCGGGCTGAGAGACCTCTGAACGAAGATGAAATCTTTCACAGGCCCAGCATGACCCGGTCCCCCCAGATCGGCGGAAGCGCCCGGTTCAAGGGTGGCAGCACCGGAAGTGTCGCGATGATCTCGACCCCGACGCCAACCCCGTTCTGGCATCCCGTCGCCCCATCAAGTCTCCTAGTTGCCCATGTCGGCGACACGCGCATGCTCCTCTGTTCAACAGAAACTGGCGACGCCATCCCCATCACATCAAACCACCATCCTTCCTCCCCCATCGAGGCATCCCGACTCCGACGGTACGCCACAACCTTTGTAACAGACTCGTTCGGCGAAGAACGCATGAGTGGGCTAGCCAACACGCGCGCTTTCGGCGATGTCCAGTCCAAACGCATCGGAGTCTCTGCGGAGCCCGAACTGAAGCGCATAGAGCTTGGCCCGGCCGAATTCTCGTTCTTGGTTTTGGTATCTGATGGCATCAGCGGGACACTGCTTGACCAGGAGATCGTTGATATCATCAAGGAATCCAAGACACCGGAGGAGGGGGCGCGTGATGTGGTCAATTTTTCGACCGAGGTCACCAGGGAAGGTGATAATGCTACCTGTCTTGTGGTTCGCCTCGGTGGTTGGGAGCGTCGTCTCGAGGGCGGCGTTGGTAGTATGGGTACCAAGGAGTCTCGCGAATGGCGTCGACAGGATGCCATTGATCCGCGCAGGTCACGGACGTGAATGGATTTCTTGGGGAGTTTATGTTCTGTACATAATATTTAGGCCTCTAGGCTGGTATATAATCAATGTCTATAAAAGCACGTTCTACCTATATTCACAAGGATATACGATCTGCCTTCAGAGTTATATACCATAGATGTAACACCGACAGATAAAATCTTGACACTTGGTATGTTTCAAGTCCAGTTCAGTTAATGTTTCAAAATATCACGATCATCTCCAAGTGGACCGCGTGGGGAAAGCTCAAGTCCAAAGTTCCGCGTAACCCGCAGGACATTCCACAATTTCCTTTCATCTTTTTGTCTTTTCATCCCTTTTCTTTTTGTTCATTTCCCTTCTTTTCATTTTACACCTAATAACCTTGGTTTCAAGTGCGTGTCGACAAACGCTTATCTCCCCTTATCATTGAAATTTCTCCTTGTTCCTGGACACCTCCTATCCTTATCCTGAGTTCGTGAGTTCGCTTTATTCTTATCTCGCTGACACGGTGTGTTTTCTCTTGCTGCATCTGCATTACAACCCGAATCTAACAGCACCTAGACTGTCCAATATCCATACGTTTCCCCGACCTATACGAGAAACAGTTCTCCAGTCACATCCCATTCACACACAATGAGCGCAAGAACACGACGACAAAAGGCTGCCCTCGCCGCTGAGGAGAGTGAAGATTCACCTAGCAATGGCTCCGTGTCGACACCTTCAAAGCGTGCCTCTTCGAAGAAGAGGGCCAGATCCGCCGCACGGGAAGAGAGCAAGGAAAGCAAGGAGAACGTCTTCCTTTTCACCCCGAATCTTATCGGTAGAACGCCCCGCTGATGTGGCTTTAAGCTTCAATTTGACATATGGTTTAACACGGTTCCAGGATACTCCCGAGTCGTTTTAACCTTCGCCTCCCTATACTACATGCCCCTCCACCCGCGGACCTGCTCCTTCCTCTACACGGTGTCCTGTCTGCTGGACGGCCTGGACGGTTATGCAGCACGATACTTCAACCAATCCACCACCTTCGGTGCAGTGCTGGACATGGTGACAGACCGATGCACCACTGCGTGTCTCCTAGTCTTCCTGAGCTCCGCCTGGCCCCGATGGGCTATACTCTTCCAGGGTCTCATCAGCCTGGACATGGCCAGCCACTACATGCACATGTACGCTACTCTAAGCATGGGCGGATCCGGCCAGAGCCACAAGAAGGTCGATCCTAGCCGTAGCTGGATCATGTACCAGTACTACACCAGCAAGGTAAGACCCCGCCGCAGCGACCTGATCTTGCATCCTCCAAGCTTATCCGCAATATTCTATTAGCTTGTCCTGTTCATCTGCTGTACCGCCAACGAAGCCTTCTTCATCGGCCTGTACCTATTGTCCTTCTCCTCCCCGACCCTATCCCCCTCGCTCCTGCAGCCCGTCTCCGATTCCCAGCTGTCCTCCGC
>PKQL01000583.1:0-18085 GCA_002916455.1 Penicillium sp. CF05 | reverse complement strand
GTGAGAAACTAACACTAATCTGCTTAGTTACACCAACGTTCGAATCGACCCCGTCCATTACTGCGAACTTGAAATCGAATTGGCCGCCAAGCGAAAACGCCGCTCGTTCTTTGACCGCAATGGCGATCCCATCGATGCCCCTCAAGTCCGTCTGGAAATGTTTATGCGCACAGTGCGAGAGTCACAGGGGCTGGGGAATATGGTGTTGTCGCTCCGAATGCCATATATGACCCGTGAGGCCAACAAAGCCAACGTGGCCCGCACTATCTCCGTTCTTCCTAATCTCCGATTTGTTGACCTGCCGGTGGGTTTGTACAGTGACGAGCCATCGTGTCTACCCTTGAAACAGGAGTTGATGGCCCGATGCCCCGAGTTGCGTCGGATGGCCTATCGCCAAGGTGCCGAAGGCAGTTTCGCACGTCTACCGGGATCCCAGCTATGGATGAATTTGGAGGTGCTGGAGCTATCTGGAGTACAAATGGAGACTAGTACTCTGCGCAACGGACTCGCTTCATTCCACCGTCTTCGTGAGCTCACGCTCGAAGACCTCGATTGGCTTGACGATTCTGCATTTGCAGTGAACGTGCCTCTTCCGCCATTCCCGTCCGTTCAGTCTCTTACCGTTCGCGATACCCCTAATGTCACGGCAAGCGGGCTTGCCGCGTTCCTTTCCTTACCAGCGAACCGAGCGTCTTTGGGAGCTTTGGTTTTATCTTCTACTGGCGTTGCCCCGTCGCAACTACATTATATTCTTTCCGCCGCTCCGCGGCTTGAGAGCCTTTCTGTCATTCAGGAGGTGACTCGATCGTTCCCCATGGAGCAGATTCCTCCCATGGCATCGAAGTCGCTGCATCTCCTGCACTACGAACTCACATCTCAACCCGATAATCATGGAATGCCACCAGTGGTATCCTCATACTATACATATCTTATTTCGTCGTTGGTGTCGCGAACCTTACCAGCACTTCGGGATTTATATGTTCGTGATTCATCATTCCCCGACACACTGTTGCTCATGCCCCCACCACGACTCTTTGGCGGTGGTGAAAGTGGGCCGCAGATGCGTGGAGGTCTTTCGCAGCCCCTGAATGTGTACAGCAAAGGTTTGGATGAGTTTGAGTGGAATTTCACACCGTACGATCCCAGCCCGTTGGCCGGACGTCGCGACTCAAGGACGCGCCCCGTGAGCTTCCACGAGGCCCAGCTCAACCGGTCTTGGGGCGGCGATGCTCGCAAGAGTGTGCTCGTCGGGAATGGGTTCGGTGGGTTCCTGGCTGTTCCGGCTGATGAAGAGCGACCTATGAGTAGTCACGGACACCAAAGGCGGTCAAGTAGACAGGATATATGGCGGTGAGGTTTTTATATATGGATGAATTCCACTGTGTGGAATGGTGAGTATCTTGAGACATTTGGGTTCGAGGTCAAAAGTGCGTCTAGCGGGAGGACCGCGCTTCATGAAATGATGATTGAGTACATAGGTCAGGTCTCTAAGGGAAATATTCAGTTCATTCAAGCATAATCGGATATACATGCGTGGCTAATCCGCGGTTTCGCTCTGCTCTGGCCATCCTTCTGGCAGCTGTAAACCGCGCCATATCCATTGCTTCTGGATGTCGCTGTCGGTCATATTACAATAACTGTATGTCCGGCAATAACATTCGCGTTGGTCGAGACAATACTGAGCCGGTTTTCCAAAGATCACTGTAAACGGCCGTTAGCAAGAGATCAAGAGACAGCGCAAACGAGAGATGTACTATGCCATGAATACTCCAAAATCCGCCCACTGATGCCCGCGTCCAAATTCGTATCCATCAACCACCGCTGCAAACGAACATAATGCTCAAGACTCTGCTCGTGAATCTTCTTCTTGGACAAAGCAAATTGACTACAACACGGCGTCCCGACGACCTCCGGGACCTCGGCGCGAGGAAACAGCTCCATATAGCGATCGGGATACTCGACGGCCGTGGGATGTCCGCTGTCTTCTGGTCTCTCGCGGAGATAGCGAGCGGGCTCAAGTTCCGTGGGACAGCCTACACTCCATGCGCAGCGCAGATTGACGTAACCGGCCTCCTGGACGAAGTCGAGATTGAGATGGGAGATGGAGATCACGGAGTCGTATAGCGGGTTATCGACATGCCATTGGTAGCGACCGCCGTGCAGGAAGACTGATACTTCAGGAAGGGACCAGTAACGATCAATAATGTAGCTAGTTCAGAGGGTGGTTAGTATGATAACAAGCTTGGGATTGAAATATCAAAAACACACGTCAGATATACCATAGCCTCATTGCCCTTATTTACCGGGACGGTCAAGACAGCATCTTTGTGCTTCGCATCAGCGCGATAGATATTCGTCTTCCAGTCTGACAGATGCTCCTCGACCCAGGACATATTGCTAGCCTCCATAGCGGCGAAAACCAACTCCTTCTCAGCGGGTATAGCTTCCGGAACGAAGCGATCGTCATCGCCGGCCACAATGATACCCTGAATGGTTGTCCAGCGTGTGCGTATACTCGGTGCTCGATCGAGAATCAGCTGATATGATAGAAGCAGGAATGTCACTGCTAGACCGAGGTAAATGAAGATCCGCGACCGTGGTGGGACACTGGCATCGCGGGGGGACACGCAAGCCCGAAGCGGGGAATATGACAACCTCATTGCATTGTATGTATATGAAGGGACAAGGAGGTACAGATATGGACAATAGACAGTAGACAGGTAATGTTCAAGTCAGATGGCAAGAATATATCAGGGCAGGCACTCTGACGTAGTGGACTTCATTTCCATGGTTACATGAGATATCAGCATGCGCTACCTAAATACATGTACAAAGGTACCAAAACCCTTGGAAGATACAAATAGCACGAATGACAATGTTTCAATTTCGTATCCACAGTTATTTAAAGATCTGCGACTTAGGGCTGAGGGGATTAATACTGCAAGCGGATATCCCGGGTCGAATTCAGTATGTCGATGTATACTACTATACAGTACTACATATACTATTGTAGTTATACCGTAGTATATACTGACATCATCTCACTGATCTTTTTGCCGGGAGAATTGGATATTGGAAACAAGTCAATTGGATAAACTAACACTTTATATATGACCGCTAATTGAGGGCAAATCGCCAAGAATGACTGCCTTCCGCTTCAGGGTTCCATCAAAATCTTAGTCATCCGTCACATGTCAGGTGCCCACAGTCCCTGGACCCACTTTCGGTGCAGCATCCACGGATCAATGAACTCAATCTGGCGATTTTCCATGTGCATACGGTCGTCATTTTAAATACATATAGAACTATATATCTACTGCATATTATCTATGTATGCTTTTCTAGTACAATGATAGCCAATTTATATGTCTTTTTCGGTTTTCAGGATAATTTCATTGCAAGCTAACACACGAAAAGACAATTCTATATGCGTAGAAACACAGTAAACAAAAGAAAAGGGAAGAAAGAACGGATACTGCTCAATGGCAATGATAGCAATGTTAGTAAATAACTCACCTGGGTTCATCAGATCTAGAGTTCCTCGGTCAAATCAACCATGCTGGGGCGATTTCTCAAATTGTACCGGGTTTGAGTGGAATCTTGCCTCTGACGTGAAACCGATGTACGAGGCTTGTCTCCTATAGAACGTGGCGTGGACTGGACTGCTTGTCGTTGAACTGGCATCTGCACAGAAAGAGCCGCTGGCTGGATTGTCTGTTGGGTCCTCGGGTTGGAACCAGTAGAGCCTGTATACATCCCTGAGTTCAATGGCTCTGGAAGGAAGTTAATATCCTGAGGCACAGTAACATAGTTATCCATACCCGGGAAAACCAAGTCGGTATACTGGGGTTGAGTTGAGAATGCACTGTCAATACAATCCTGTGAAGTAAGTCCGGAGGAGTCGATACCAGGCAGACCGGCTAGATCAAAGGAGTTCAGGTCTGATAGGTCTATATCCATATCCATGGGCCTTTCTAGACAGGATGGATCTAAAGACTGTAGGTCCATTGTGGGATCATTCAAAATTTGGGTGATGTCCATATTAGTCAGGTCCTCTTCGGTCCAGTTCATGGCTTGTGTCGGGTCCAATGCAGTCGCATCTGGTTCACCCATAGCATCACCATTTAGCAACACGCTGAAGTCAATATCTGGTCCATCCATCGCGCTCCAATCCATCATGTGTGTCCAGTCAATATTTTCCAAGTCGGCCGGGCCCGTGGAATATTCTTGCGAAAGTTGCGCGTTGAGTTGATCCATAGTAGTATCACATAGAGCGTCGTTAAGAAAACTCAGGTCCTCTGTCTGCTCTAGGGTGAAGTCAGGAAGGTCTGGAGTCTGATGCACCGAAGCCTGGCTGCTCTGGTTGGCCGAGGAGCGTGTCTGCGTACTCTGCAAAGAGGACCGTGTCTGCGTACTCTGCAAAGAGGACCGTGTCTGCGTGCTGTTCGATGAGATCTGCGGCGTAACAATAGACCCAATGGAGGAGGGTACAGGGGACGGGGTCCATGTAGGTGTGTTAGAAAGTCGCTGATTATTGAAATCCTTAAAGGGCAATGGCTGCAAGTAAGTAACGTACTGGTAGTTTGACCGTCTGGGGTCTACTACCTGTGGGGGGAGTGGAGTGTGCATATAGGGATGGAGGGACCTAATGGGCTCTGAGTTACCCGGGAACTGAATCGTCGGGACTGTGATATCAATAGTATCCAGCCACAATCCCAGAGCCAGGTCTCTGCCAAACTTAGGGCTCTTGCGGCGGAGCTCAGCAAACTCTGACTCGCCAAAGATTCTGACTCTCTTCCCATGTCTGGTGGTCTGCTGAGGATTCAGTCGGTAATACCCACAATACCTAAGAACTGCAGGAAGCACCAACTCAGGGCGATAGTCCTTGACAGACTTTAATCCAGTGATCTGAAAGTTATTGCTTCCGTCAGGGATAGGCTTCCTACTGTACACTGCGTGAACAGCGTACTGCAACACGAAAGCAGGGGCAGTATCCATGAGATCACGGAATCTGCGGAAAGCAATAGCCTGGAGGTCAGTAATTCTAAGAAGAAGAGCAGTTTGAAACATGGACAAGTGAATGCGCAAGAGCTGACAGATCTGGGGACAAGTCACGCAGCCACCAGGGCAAGCCTTAATCGAGTAATGTCTCAAGTCGGCTTCGTCAACAGAATAGTCACCAGTATATAAGAAATTAAGAAGACTGTCAACCTGTTCAACACGTACCAAATCAGGAAGAACAAGCTTCTGCTTGTCACCAGTCTTGTGGATTCGCCAGTCAATCCAACGGGTCGACCTGCGAATGACATCCAAGTGCACATCCCAGCCGCGTCGGCGGCTGTCTGGGTGTCGCAGCTTGAAATCGGGGGTATGGGTCTCGAAGTATCTAAGGCAATGTTAGCATATATCCTTTTTATTGGGGCGATGTTCTTTGTCACTTACTCGTCCTGCTCAGCTTGGAGTTGAGCCTTGCGGTTGCCCAGCTCACCCCAACCAAGCCAAACCCGGGGCAGGCCGGCATGAGCGTTGCAGTGGTAATGGGCAGGCATGTTTGCTGAAAGATAGTCTCTGGATAAAAAGTGTTAGTTGGTCTGAATGAGGTTGATAGTAGTAGATACTAAGAATGTGATTGTAAATGTGAGATGTGATGAAGAATGAGGATTGTGCCGGGACACCGAAGCTCTTAAGTACTCGAGCGAGTTCTGTTTCAACAAAGACATTAATTTCTTGGAATTTGAACAATGCCAATAAAGTCAACAAAGCCAATAAAGAGTCTATAAATACCCGGAATATCAAACGCCAACATCTCTTTGTTTCTCGACTATCCTGCAACACACAACCCTTCGACTCGAATTGAGCAACGAGCCCTAATTGACTGAATAATATTCCTGTTCTTGTTATAGAATGTCTAAACATGGCCATTGTGGTTCTATGTCTTCATTGTCGCCAATATCCCCTCGAGTTCTTTGAGTCCTCGTCTGAACATAAACAATACCCTTTGTGCCCTCTATTCTGAGTGTGTCTATCACAATAACTGCATTACTGTTCACTCAGAACAGAGCCGTTGTTCTTCGACCTCTGTCTAGCACTTTCCCTTGACCACCAACACAGCCGCGTCATGACTCTGCAAGGAAGCCTTGTACTTGTTCTTCACACAGCCCAGATCCTTGCCAGTCCAGGCATCAACAACCTGGTATGTATCATGACTCTTCAGCTCCGGGATCTCGCTCCATGTCGCAGTACGAGTAGAAGTGACATTCTCAGAGTTCAGCATAAGCACCACAGTGCCCTCCAAAGTGGACGATGCACCAGACCAGTATTCGGCAGGATGAACCGGGTCAAAAGTTCTGTCGGGGTTGTATCCCCACTTGTAAGGACGGGCAGGAGTCCCAATAACAGGGTCTTGGTTGAAGTCAAGAAGATACTTGTTCTTCAGAATGGCCAAGTGGGCATCGTCAATAGAATCGAGCTATGCATTTGTCAGTATGTCTTTCTATTAGGATAGAGCATCCGAACATATCACATACCGCGGTTCCAATGATCAGAGGGGACTTCATAACGGCCCAGAGTGCAAAGTGCGCCCTGTTCTCCTCAATGGTAAGATCGCCATTGCCAATCTCCAGCATGTCCGGGTCAGCACGACCCCAGAAATTGACGTGGTCCATGTAAAAGCTGTTCTCATTGGCAATTTGCGCAATACGGGCCCAATCCACTGGATACAGAGTCAATAACTAAATCTTCCACTCTGGTATTAGTCAATCAACTTACCGGTAATATCGCCAGACATGCGCCATGAGTTTCCGACTTCCATGCCCCAGGCATTCACGTTAGCCTGACCCCAGCCACAAAGTGAATAGAAGATGGTCCGGTCAACGTCGAGCAGTGCATCACGCATTGCAGCATACCGCTTGTATGTGTTGGACGTTTTCCAGTCATATCCTTCCGGGGCGGCATTGGTGAGATCAGGACAGGTGCCATCCGGATAGGGGCCGTCGCCATCGGGGACACAGTAGGTATATTCATCTGTCCAGTTACTGGGGACACCGCAATTGTCATATTTGAGGTCTGCAGGTCTCAGTATTTGGTAGACAGATTAACAGGAATGGGAACGAACGTACAGTCAATACCCCACTCAGCAAAAGACTGTGCATCAACTGTCTCGTATCCCAGACTAGCGGGATAGTGAGCGCAGGTCTCTTCACCAGCACCTAAAAGTTGTCAGATATGATTGTTGATCAGCACAGAGAAGGAGGGAGTTACTAACTGCTATAGATTCCGATTTTCAGACCCAAATCATGGACTTCCTTTGCAACACCAGAAATACCATCGGGGAACTTGGCTGGATCTGGAATCATGCGGTTGGTACTTTTGTCGCGGGTGTCCTTGACGCTCCAGCAGTCATCGACTAGGAAGGGTTAATGATTCGAACCATTGCCTTATCCAGGTTCAGTCCATACTATTTATATATTCATATCCCAGGTCCTTCAGTCCAAGGTTGACGACCTCATTGGCCGCGGTGATGATCTTGGTAGAGTCGATATCACATCCGAATGCATTCCAGGTATTCCATCCTAGAGCAGGCAATTTGCCCTATTTTGAGTCAGTATTCCTGTGATGACTTGTTAGGAGTGGCTAGGAAGAAAAGAACATACAATATCATTATCCCTAACCAGAGAATTTGCTGCTGGTAGGAAGGGCAATGCAACGGCGAGAGTCAAAGGTCCTAGCATGTCTACGAATTGGACTTTGCTTTTTTTCTGTGTTGAGTGACTAGATCCTGCAACCCTCTGGACCTCTATATAACCCCATACGCCGGACTTGCGCGGGGAATAATTACTGGATTAGAAATAAACTAGCAATATCATCCCAGTGAGACAGTAGTTAGTACTTTCATGCAGAAACAAATAGGATTGTTGTATGTTTTCCGTACGGGGTAATTCGGACACTGTGCATAAACATACCTTTCGGTATTTTCCAGCAATGAGGTTTCAGTATCACCTCCCAATGTTCCCAATTAGGGTTGACGGGGACGGAGACGGAGAAGAGGACGGAGGCGGGGGGTCGGGGAAAGGGAGAAGAACCAGTGGGGAAGCATATTAAACACCTACATACATGTATGTACCTACATAGGTATTCCGTAGAACCTATCGAATAACAGAAAAGACGCATTTGGACGCAGATCAGTGCTAGAAAAGGGAATTCTGATAGAATACTACATCATACATGAAAGAAAGGAAACCTTTTAACTCTAACAACCATCATGATACATATCTATCGTAAAATCATTAGTCGTACAATATACACCATGCGTCCACTCAAATGCATATTAGAAAGAAGTACGCTTCACTTGGAAAAGAGAGAGACGATCATGCAAGCAATTATTGCTTTCCCAATATCAAGGCACGGGCCTGGCGGGGATCTGTGCCGAGGACGGTAATGAGATACTCGATGCTAGCTTCAGAAGCCAAGCGGCGCTTCTCATCATTGAATTCCTTGTTGCACGCATCCCACGTTACGTTTCGTTCTTGACTTAGGATTGTCTTAGCGCGGATTTTAAATGCCGCACTGACTGGCCGGTGGTCGGAGGCGCGGACCTCATGTCGCCGATAATCGAGTTGTTTGACGCGGCCCAGGCCACGGTATAGGATGCGGTCGCACCAGGCGGGAGAGCGTTTCTTGTCACTAGAATCGTAATCGTCCGTGCCGACATCGTACTTGTAGGTCGGGGCGAAAGTAATCGGTGACTCGGTGAAAGCACGCAGGCGGAAGCCGGGGTTCTTTCGCCGGGAAGCAAGTAGCTGGTCTCGATCCAGGAGTTTTGGTAGGTTGTTCTGGCGAATTGCGTCGATGATCACATTGCGAGGGATTGCGTCGATTCGGTAGTTCAGATCTCCGTTCAGAATGCACACTTCATGATCCATGATCATTGAGCCATCACCACCACTGGTAAATTGATCTGTTCGCAGGGTCATGCTATTTTCCACAGGCAGGGAGTCGGCCTCTAAGATAGCAGCAACATCGTTATTTCGGTTTGCCGTCTGAGTCTGGCCGGCCGCCAAATGGCAGTTTACAAAGCATATCGAGCTGTCGTCTAGGACGAAGCGCAAGACAAGGGCACCCTACTGCAATTAGATAAAGGCCATAGCAAAGACCGTGGGCATCACAAACCTTGTTTCCATGTAAACCACCCATCCCGCGCTTAATCTCCGAAGCATTGACGTTTTTGATATTATGGCGTTCCTTGTGTTTCACGAAAACGCAAGTAAACAGTCCGACCATGTTCGCAGTATGCAAAAGAACGTATGATTCCTCGAGGGGCATACATTCGTGAAGAGAACGGCTAAGATGATCGATCCAGACTCGGTACTGACGACTCATGTGTTCTTTCTCACCGTTCTCTTTCTTTTTACTACCAAGCAGCAAGCTCTCTGTGGCGATGTCAGCGAACATTCCCCTTCAAAAGAAAAAGAATATATGACTTACTAGCTGTGATCTTCTTATTCTCAAGGTCAACCAACTCCTGGAACCCAAATACAACGATCTCCGGTGGGTCTTCGGGGGTGACTGCGTTTCGGATGAAATCCGACGTTCGCACACTGCCAGGGGTAGCAGCTCCAGCATTCCAGGTCAAGACAACAGCCTTGATTTCTCGGAAGTTGCAAAACTCCACGTCTCTGGCCTGCATCCGCGCATCTACTATATATTAGTGGGATCCACCAACGGACGAAACCAATATTTGACTTACCTAACCAGTCATCCTCAAGCATTCCGTCCCAGAGGCGAATGCAATTATCAGTGCCGAGCGAGGTTACCTGCAGGCGGTTCATGGTCCATACGCTGCTCATGTCGAACACGAAGCTAGATACAGGACTATCGTGGGCACGCCAGTCTTTCTTCACGGTCCAAGGGTTGGTGGACACATCGTAGACGTAGATCATGCCGGTTTTATACGCAGCCCAGAGATAGTCTCCGACAAATCCAAGGCAGTTGATTTTATACACACTGACGTTGACCACCGCCAAGCAAGTAAAATCGGTAGAGGAGTACACAGTAACCTTGCCGTCTGCGTGTCCCAAATATACCCGACCTCCATCCCGCGTGGTATAGGAACCTGAAGTCACGTCGCCCGAGTGTTGAAGACCGAGAGGTCGTTTAAAGACCTTGAACGGGACATCATCCTTAGCGTTGGGGCGATATACATGCACGTCCTTCCCTGCTGCCAACCATAACTTGTCATCAACTACCATGGAGAATGTATGGCCTCGGGCTACACGTTCGGAGGGGCTGTGGTAGCTGTATTGCAAGTTGGGTGTGCCTGTCTCGTCTGGTAACCAAACAAGCAGTCGGCCTTCGTCATCAAGCGTCCACATCTCTTTCTTGTGTCGTAAAATTTGAATGACTTCTCGGCGGGAGGGGTATGCGCGGGTGGCCACGATGGATTGGCTCGGGATATCAACTTCGTGGAGATCTCCAGCGCTGGTACCAAGCCAGATACGCTCGCCCTCATCTTCAAGACCTTTCCCTGGTTTGAAAGCAAGAGATAAACTCTTCACGGTCTCGCCATGACTGAGACTCATCACTTGGTCACCAGTTGTAAGATCCCACACCCGAGTCAGATACCCAGTCGTGCACACATACTTGCCGCACACAGCCAGTAAACGGGTATCATACTTCGTTAGAATATCTTTCGGTCCAGTTTTGAAGCGCGGGGGTCGACGGTTAGCTTTTGAGGCATCGGGATAGTCAGTCCGTGAGATAGTTGGCTCTTCAGCCTGCTCGTCTTCCTCCGTGTCTGTACGCACCACGCGCCGCTCAGGGAGAGAAGAAGACAGGTGAGATTCACGAGGTAGAGAGGGTTGGCGCTGGATTGGTTTGGGGGCTGAGGATTCGCTAATGCGCGGGAAAGAAGGTGCGGATCTGGCAAGCGGCGTCAGCTGCGCAGGGCTGCTTATATGCCTGGGAGACTCTTGCGCGGGAGAGACTCCGCTACGGCGGGAAGCCCCCGAAGGTCGAGGGGGAAGCCCTGGGCGGTCGTAGGGAATATCACTAGCTCGGGATCTCTGTGCCGAAAGGGGGGTAGCACTGGCAGAAGGCATCGGGGCATCTACGGGAGCTGATGGAATCTGCACCATCAAGGGCTTGGAGGCCCGTGAGGGCTCTGGACCAGGAGGGATCCTCGAGAATCCCATTTCTCTAGCGTCGTGTCTGGCGTTCGCAGACGGAACAGGTGATCGCTCGTCGAACGAACGTCGAGTCGGTGGCTCGGTCGTTGGCCGAGCTGGTGCTGGCTTAGCACTGCTCTTCCCAGTAGATGGGGGCTTAGCAATATTCTTCTCTGGGCTACCAGGAGGGGTGTTAAAAGGTGAAACACTTTGATCGGGTGATGCTCGTCCTGGTGGAAGATTCAACGAGCTGGTATCTGGGTGAGAAAATATAGCTGGTTTCGCCGGGATTTTGGGCTTTGGTGCGCGGTTAGCTGGGGGTGGCAACGAGGCGCTTTTTAATTTCCGGTCCGTCGAGCTCCCAGTGTGGTTGACCCGGAGAGATCCAGGCGACACCCGAGGCACCGTATCCCCTGCATTAACAGACGGTCCGAACTTTGGTATCGGGGAGAGCGGGCGAGGTGGTGTCGGCGACACAGACATCGATTCTCGCGGGCGATGGCCCGGACTCCGAGTCTTGCGGCTGTCACCATACGGAGTTGAAACTTCACCACGTTCTTGTCCACGGGGCGGCGATTGGGGCGACTGTACTGTCAAGGTTGGCGGTAGCTGTGGCGATGATCGGTGGAAGTTCATAGAGATGGGCCGGCCATATCGTCTACCGGAGAACCCACGAGCCCGGGAGTTCTCACCATTCAACTGCTGAAGTGGGTTTGATCTATCCTCAGCCGGGGTCCATGGGGAATGTGGTCGGGGCAAATCGAGTGAAGCACGGCTGGAGGATCGGAGCTCATCGCTAGGCTCCGGGGTTGCCAGTAAATGGGTTGTAGAAGTGCGCGGGCTAGCAGCTACAGCAGAGGGAGCTCTGCGGTGAGAAAGATTCTCAAAGTGAGACAGTAAGGAAGACACCGGTCTTTGTGGCTGCATTCATGTTAGTTCATTTGCGTGCAACAAAACAGTTACGTATGCATACAGTGGGAGGAGCGTCATCATTGTTGTCCGGCTGTTTCCCCGTGCCCGCCATGGCCATTATCACGGATCCCTCGCCGATACCAGCTAGATGAGTGGTTCATAGACTTGGAGATATCTCCTGCGGATCGAATAGTAGCGCGGAGGCAGTAGAGTAGGTGTTGGTGGGTACGGAACTGAGGCTACAGGGATATCGTGGGGCTCGGAGTATGGAGAGAGGAGACGACGTAACCGGCGCAAAAACCCAGTAACAGAAGACAAAGCTTAGCCGTCAAGAATTCGAGGTATTCCGAGGGATATCCAGGGGTATAAAAGGGGGTGAAAGGCGAAAGTCGATGAAATGGAGTGGCGGGGAGGAAAGTGGAGGGAATCACGGGAGTTGGCGATCACTTTGTGTCTGCATTTCTTCGGACTTGAGCATCAACATCTCGCACTTGGCCATCACTTTTCTTTCGCATTTCACAGCCATGTGGTAAGTCTGCTTATTGCGATATTCTGGAGGATGCTCCCGCTTCAGATCCCTTCAATCCCCCTGGCCCAAAATTCTGATAGCTAATACAATCTCCCCGCTTTGCAGTAAACACATTCTGAACGCCCAAGTGGCCATCCGCTCGCACTGCTGTACGCTCGAATCGATTTCGCAATTGATCACAGGGGATTGACCGAAGAGATCTAGGCCGGAAATGGTTTGACTGCGCCGAATGCCACCAAGAGAGCGAGTCACACATGCTCCAAAAGAGCGCCGAGATGGTACGCCCCTATTCTCCGGTTAGCGCAAGTTCACCAGTCTGACATTCCATGGAATAGATCTTTGCATGCAAGAAGTGCAAGAAGTGTTTCCGCAAGGACGCTGCTGAGTTCGATGAGACGTATGCAAGGAATGGTTTAAAAGCCAAGAGGCAGCGAGCTGATTTTGCTTTTAGTGACGAGTACTGCCCACACTGCGATAATCACTTTGTCATTGACGCGATCGAGCCCGAGGCACGACTACATGTAGAGGGTGAAGATGCTCGTATTGACAATCGGTATGTCGAGCAACCAATGCCTTCTGATTGACGGGATGCTGACCATATCAAGCATGCTCAAGGACGAGCGTGTTGCGCGCGACAAGGAGCGATCTCTCTTCAATTTTAGAGATGTGTCGGACCGCATGGGCTAAACTGTGCACTTGGGGGAAAAACGACAATTGGCAGGCGCAATTTCATGATGTTGACGATTTGATGGTTACTGTTTCTTGCGATAGTTCAAGGCAGATGGAAATTCCCTTGTCATCAATACCCTTTTCTGCGTTGGTGTACAATATACGATACGATAGAAACCGGGAGATATGTTTTGAACTTCATGATTTTGGATTCTCGTCCAGAAAAGAGACCCAACGCTACTGTAAATTGAAACAAATCAACGATCCAGTCACCTCTCAGGCTCTGAATCCTTTCAAGTCTATCACTTAATCGGTCGACTCGCCGCCACCCGGCCGGGTGAGGATAGCTGCCGTGGTGGTCCCTGCCCGGGTCTTCTTCTTGGCCGCTTCCTCCTGCTTCTCGGTCTCGATGGTCTTCACGTACGACTCGATCTGGTCATCTGGGAGCATCTCAAGAGTCTTACCGGGCGCCATGATGGCGACCTCGATGTTCTTGGCACCCGTCTGCACAACCTCAAGCAGAGACTTGATGGTCAGCTGGATTGTCTGCTCACGGTCCATGTCATCCTGGTGGTTGCGCTCGAGGAATTCGCGGACGGTCTTGCTGGAACGACCGATGGCGTTGGCTTTCCTGTAACGAGAGAAAAAAGATTAGTGTTCATCCTTCAGAAACCCTAGACCCGAAAAAAAAAATCACCTACCAAGCTGAGTAGATTCCAGACGGCTCGGTCTGATACAGTCGCGGGGTGGAGTCGTTCTTGTCAAATCCAACCACCAGTGTACTGATACCAAATGGACGCACACCACCACTCTGTGTGTATTTCTGCTGCACACCAGCAATATATTTCGTGATATACTCGATGCTGGAGGGGTCCTCGACTGTCAGGCGGTGGGACTGAGCTTCTAAGCGGGCCTTGTCGATAAGGATGCGGGCATCGGCGTTCAGTCCAGCAAAGGCGAGACAGGCGTGCTCATCCACCAGGGCGATCTTGGAGGGGGTAATGCGGGTATCTTGGAGCTTGAGGGCGGAACGCTTTTCGCAACCGAGGACGACGATGTCCTTGCCTTTCACACCAACAGCGCAAGTTCCTAGAATCACCGGTCATCAGCACATCGTGTCTTCCGATGAAGAAATGGGAGCGAGGGCAGAAGATGGAGCAGAGAAAGCTGCTAGGGAAACAAATCACGGTGATCTTACCTCGCTTCACGGCCTCCATGGCATATTCAACCTGGAAGACGTGTCCATCGGGACTTGGGAGATGGTTAGAAAACAAAGTCCGGAGCTGAAGTGTAGCTTGAAGGCCTCATACCTGAATACTGCGATAGGTTAGCATGTTATAGCTTTCGTCCTGGTCAGGAGCGAAGGGAGCTGGATGTGGGAGCTAGCTTACCTGAAAGAGCTCGGTCGTATCCGGACATTGTGAATCAAGGGGGAGTGGATGAGTGGTGGTGAAAGGTTGGCTGTAAATAACTTGTTTAAAGGAAGTAATGAGGTAGAATAAGGGCAATGCAGAGTGTCAAGTAGCTGAGGTCAATTGGGTTGGAGCAATGACGGGTTCCGGGCGGTGGACGCGAAAGCCCACGGCTGCCTCAAAGCACCCTCACGGTACTTCCGCTAAGTATGGACGCACCATAGTAATTTCATGTACCTATCAGTTGACCTATTTTTTACCAGTCTAGCAACAGAAGTGATTCATATTATACTATTGAAGTGTTTCTTTGAGAAAGATTTAAAAGAACCTTTCAGTTAAGAACTAATCAAGCAGTACTTCTATGAGAGTACATACTATGTAAATATATATAAAAACACCGATTCTACTAGAATTTTATATAGTTAATCTAGTCCTAACATGAGATAATGAGAATACATATGAAAAATATAGACACAATGATTTTTTTTGCATTCACAGTGCTTCGACCCCGAAGAGATGCTCGATTCGATGCCCAAGCTTCAAAGTAAATCCCCAACACCCCAAACGGAGTCCCAGTATATCCCCACCCAGATCAAGACCGTGAATTCTCCGACGCTTCCCATGAAAGAGTGCAGAAAGGGAGCCAAATATCTAAAATGCAATGCCAAAAGCAGGGCAACCCCAACGCAAATGTGTCCATGCCTGCAGACAATAAACCAGAGATGGGAACATTCGAAAAATACATGCACCACACACCCCTAAAGGGGCTTAATCCCCTTGAAAAACAACCATATAGCGCAAGATGGAAATCACAAATATGGAGAAAACAAAAACAAAAACAAAAACAAAAACAAAAAAAACAGACCAAAACCCAACGATAAAAAAGCATCACGCAAAAAAGCACAGGGCGGCGAAGGCGAGAGAAAGAAATCCGAAATCTTCAACAACGCTAACCCGCCTGCTCCTTCCAACCCGATGCACCAAAACCGCAGAATCCCTTATACAAATGCGTATCAACGAATATCAACCAACGCAGAAACCCGCCACAATGCAGGGTTGCAATATGGACAACATAAGCGTGAGCGCCCAGTTCGTGAGTGGGGCGTGAAGTAGGTACAACTAGACCCATATTTAAGCGGGCGACTTGTTGGCACCGGAGCCATTGCGACGAGAGTGGGCATCATCGGACACCGTCAGACCACCGAGGCCACTCGACAAGAAGGCGAAGGGGTCACTGGCACCATCGGTACCGTAGAAGGCACCGTTCGAAGCGCTGGTGGAGGGAACACCGTGGTCCGCACCAGTGAAAGCAGCCTGGGTGGCCGGGTTGGCGAAGGAGGCGGCGGAGTGCGAGGTGCTGGAAGAGCCGTAGCCCGAGTTCATCTGACCCATGGGAGGGTACGCACCGGGGGTGTTGTTACCGAGACCACCGGAAGGTAGAGCGTAGTTGTTGGGCGGGCCGCCGAACTGCTGGCTGAAACCACCGAATCCGCCAGCGGTAGAGGGGAAAGGAGCAGGGGCAGGAGTGCTGGCCATCGAGTTGGGCCCCATATTAAACTGCGACGGTGGATCCATCGGGGACGGGAATGCCGAGTCTGCTACGACGGCAGCGCCCGAACGAGGGGCACCGCAACGTAGACAGTTAATGTTCTTCGCAAAGTTGTGGTAGCCACAACCTTCAGAGCCGCACTTCCAGTCACCAGCGCGGAAGGGGACAACGCCACCGTTACCACCCATACCACGCGAGTGACCACCACCCATACCGTGACCGCCGTGGCCCATGTGAGGAGGCACCATTGATGGCGGGCCGTAGCCGTAGTTTCCGTAGTTCATTGGGTCCGGTGCGGCCGCCATGGCCGGGAACGAGCAGCGGAAGCATGCTGTGCGGCGCTGGAAGTTAGAGAAGCCGCAAGACGGGCAAGTCCAGTCACCAGGACGGGGACGGTTCTTGGAGGGCGGGAAAGGAGTGAGGATCTCGGCGGCCCGGTCCAGAACCCGGCTGGAAGAGGGAGAGACCTCAATCGCCTTTTCGTTGAGCGCACGGCCGTTCATGCACAGGCTTTCAGCAGCCTAGTAAACAGTTAGCAGACAGAACATAAGGATAGAAAATAGGAAGTTCTGTATTATAAAACAGCTCAAAGCTTAGGATAAAAACTCACCTCCTCGTGGGAAGAGAAGACGGCAAAGCCAGTGCCAGTCGGCTTGTGCTGGTCTGGTGTCCGCAGAGTCCAGAAGGCGATGGGACGACCACCGAACTGGGTGAACCAGCTCTCCAACTCGGATTGAGTGGTATCGTGGGGCAGACCACTAAGGTGCAGGACCTTGCTCCGTTCCGCCAAAAAGGCCCGAACATCAGCATGAGCGTCCATGGGACGAGTGAGGATCTCCGGGTGTTCCTGGGGCGGCTGCGACTTGCGGATCAAGCCACGAAGCACACGGGCGAGAGTGACAGATTCCTCCATGGCCCGGCGGGGCGAAGCGGGGGCCAGAGCTTGCAAGTGGAAAGGAAGGTTGTGCTTAATCGGGGCGGACGACTGAACGGGCTCGACCTCAAGGGCAGCGCAGATGTTGGAGAGGGAGCTGGGACCGAAAGGCAGCGACTCGGGATGATGGGTCTGCCAGCGTTGATATTCAGTTCGCAGGTCGAAGGTGCGGGAATGCTGCAGGTATGCGGGCAGCACGACGGCCTTGTCGCGGGCCTCGCGGGGCAGCTGCACCCGCAGATCCCACGAGTCCAACGTCACAAAAGCAAACTCAAGGTGTTTGCTAGTGAGATGTTCCTGGGCGAAGGCGTCGAATCGAGAGATGGCATCCCGGAAGGTCCCTGCGGAGCGAACGTGTTCCCATGTCAAAGTGGTCAAGCTCGCTTCAGAGAATTGTCAGCCAAAAATTGGATTCCTCGCAAAACCCAATGCTATCTAGGTTGTTTCAAGGCGATCTTACTGCAAAGTGGGGTGATTGGAGTATTGACGGGCTTGACGAGAACACTTTCACGGTGCAGCTAAACAATTGGAAAAAAAAGTGTGTCAGCTTTTGGGTTGACCTCGGGAGTAAATTGGATGTTGGGTAGAGAAGATGTTTGGGGGGGGGGGAACGGACTTCCTCGCAGGTCTTAGTGTCCAACAAAATCCATCCTAACTCAATGACCTCAGCCGAGTCCTTAGTGACATATACGCCATGTTCGTCGCAGGTTGTTGCAACGTGGATGACGATGTATCGATCCAGCTTGGGGGTTGGTGCTGAAACGGCCGCCATCGCTGACTTGTCCGGTGCCAACGGAGCGGCAAGGGAATCCCGGGGGAAGATGGGGGGAAAATGTCTCTGCGGGAAAAGCAGAAGACAAAGACAAGGCCGGAGAAGAGAGTGGTAAGAATAGAAGAGAAAGCCCGGGGGAGGAGAGA
>PKQL01000582.1:0-18130 GCA_002916455.1 Penicillium sp. CF05 | reverse complement strand
AGAACTGTTTTTCAAGTTGTTGGATATGCACCAACTTCCCTTTTTCCGACTTATTTCGGGCAAATATCAGAGACCGATCTTGGGATGATCCAGCGGCAGGTTCAAAAGTATCCCATGGGTTCTGATTCAGTTGTGGGATCCTTGCGTTCGGGCGACCCGGGTGTGGCTCCATTGAACCAGGTGTGATTACGGCGGTGGCCATTTTCTGTATTGTTGGGGGTTGGATATGCGGAGACGCCGTTGAGTTTGGACTCAGCTGCTCATTGCAGAAGGCCGACTCATCAAGCCACACGGTAGAAGGTCGGCTGTGTTTGGTCTTAGCGCGATTCATAATGCTGTGTTGGCTTCGCGGCGTGAAAAAATATAGCGAGGATGGACAAGGGTCAAAGAACCATTTATAGCTCCCAGATATTATTTTGACACATGACCTTCGTCTTCGCAATGTCAGTCAATTGGTAACAACATAACGACGTTGGATCTTTAAGTGTGGTGGTGAATTGCCGCAATTATAGTAGGTTACAGTGAACCTCTGTTGGTCGGGATTTCCATCACTGTCAATTGAAGTGTGGAAAGTTGAGGTGCGGTTGAGCAGCATCAGAAAATATCTTATAATTTTCAGTTTATTTTAAAAGGTCTACTTTCAACATGTTCAGATGCTGTTCCCCTTGAATATCCAACATTGTGTTTTCCTTTTTGCTAGAGTCTCGCTGCAGAAAAGGACAACAGGAGGTAAAATTATTCCTGGACAGAGACAGATATCGTGAGCTAGCCCTATTCTGTTCCTCCGTGGAGGATGTTGAGCAAATTAAATGGTTCGACGTTCATCAATTATTTTGACAACTAGGAGGAGCAGATAGCATCAAGTCAGCCATCGAGTGGTCGATGACCACATCACAATTCCAGACCCTTCAGCCGGTATGGTAGGTCCGATTCGTGTAGGGGCAGGAATATGAGCTGTTGTGATAGCCTCCACCGCACCCCCAGTTGGCAGTGTGAACGTTGGAATTATCAAAGCTAAGGGCATGGCGGCGTTGTTCCAGGAGGGCGTTTGGGTTGTCTTCATGCTTTGAGTGGACGCCATTTCGTCTCCGACACCTGGGCCGACAGTAGGGTGGGTCGTAATTATATCACGTGCAAAACTCGGTACTTGAAATTGTCAACCCATAAACATAGCAATGTCGGTAACGTTGGTTGATCAACGTACTGGTTTTGTACGTGAGGCACTGTTTCTGGCGTCACGGTAGTCGTTGGGACTTCGGTAGACATGTCATTTGGCCAAGGCTAGATTTGATTCCTCTATCGGAAAACACCTGTCTCCTAGCTATGTCCTGCTCCATTGATTAGAGATAGTGCGAGGGAATGGGGTTTGCGTGGTGGGGGCTTCTTACCGTACGCACTGGCAAACTGACTAATTTCCAAGACTAGCGCGTTTTCGGTGATCTGCCTGGGGATAAGACTCAGGTATTTGAGTAGGAAGGAGGGCACACAAAGGGGGTTGACCTAATGTTTATGCTCTCTCATATTTCACTTATATATTAGCCCTTTAAAAAATCATGCTGGCACTACGATCACCAACTACCGAAACATCAACGTTAGTTAATAAATAGCTTCAACGGTATCTGGATCATGCACAACAGTATGAATGGTTACGTAGCAGGTTTGACTAGCTAACCTTTCTCAACATGGCTACTTGAAGTAAATCTTGTTGCCCTCAATTAATGGCACGACTTAAGAGCTTGGTCCGTTAGCACAACTTCCATCACCGTATGTCATGTGCGTACGTAGCTCCCTATGGCTGTCATGTTGAACAGTTTCTTTGACATTTCGGGAAATCACAGCGTAGAGAGTCATTTAGCCGACCAATCTACTGACAATCGAGTGCTTCCGTACGAAAATCTCTTTACGATTGAACGTGCTATTTTTCTGGACGTGGACGAGTGTTATTAGACGATGGTATACGGGATGATTAGTGCATAGAGACCGGAAAACTGAACAGGAAATTGTGCGGCATGATGAGGGAGTGAACTATCGCGAAGTACCCAAATATCTACGTACACATTCAGCTATTTGTGGATATTCATGTCCAAACTACACAGAAAATGGCTTCCACAGAAAAAAATCAGGGGCAGGATCAAAAACAGAAAAAGATGGGAAATACCAGTTTCGACGCAACAGTGATACTTCTGATCAGGCTCTTCTCCGGTCTGAAAACTCTGATATTACGTATCAAGAGTGGTGGATGCTCGAGAACGTCGAATATCCTCTTCATTTTCTGATCCGCTCCAGCTTCTAGAACTTGTAAAGCGCAAGAAGTGCTGAACAACCCAGAAGAGTTGCTCCAGTAACAGCAGCTGTTATAATAGCCATCACCGACCAATCCCCACCTTGAGATCTACAAACATTGATGACAGTGGTCAGCAGTCCAGCAGCAGCATGTAGGCATAGGGCTTTCCATACCTCTTTCAGTTGGGATTTGCTCACTTACACAAATACTTTGTTGATCAGCCAGGGGTAGTTTCTCCTGGGCTTTGAGAAATGCATCAGCCACATGAGAGCCGCAATTCCATTAACAAAAAGCAAGCACGAAATAGCGAGTAACGGGTGGTTCTGGATCGTATGTAGAACTGTACGACCGGCCTCGTTGGTTTGCAACGTCTTTTCAACCTGGTTTGAGGTCTGCAGTGAAGTGAATGTGCCGGGAATGACTAGATAGCCGGCTAGCAGTGCCCGGTTAGCCGCATTAACCGTGATACTGAAACACATGTCCATTTGTGCTTCTTCTCTAAACATTCTGGTATAGGTAGTTTCATCGGCGTGGTGTATCTGGTTGCCTCTACACAGCCCCTGGGTCAGATCCGCAGCTGAGCAAGGCGGAACAAGCACAGTGTCAATTTCGGGAAATGGAGTCTTTTCCAATCCCATTTTCGCTGGCATATTTGTACGATCGTCCACAACAAAGGCCATGGCCAAGGACAATTTAGGGTTACCATAAAGAGGCAATTCCAACAACCATCCTCGCAGGATAGGTCTGCGTCAACAATGTCTTACATATATCCAGAGGTCTTGCATATGTCTAGAGCCCGAGGAGAGCTAGAATTTCGATATTGACCTTGCGAGTTGAGACTTCAAGTTCCTGAGATGATATCCGGCCGCCGTGTTGTTGAGAGGATTCGCGTCAATTAATATTCCAAAGGGAATACTTGGGAGTATGTATCAAGTATGAGCTCCAACTGCTCCAATGGTATGGCTTTATACCAGCTCTGCACCAGCCTCTAGACAAGCTCCAAATAGCCCTCCCGGTCCGTACGAGATTAATGAAAATGCTTGGGAAATATTGACTTAAGTTACATGCTTAGACGTACATCTATACGGAGCGATGGAAATTTTAAAGAGGTGCGGTGGGAGCCATTTGAGCATCATGAAATAAAGGTCTAAATCGTACGTAGTGATGTCAAGCCACTGTATTTTTAAGAATAGCAAACTCGACCCTATTAGACTCGGGAATAATGATGTGCGGCTTCCCTTCGTTATCAGCAGGATCAACAACATCACTACCCATCCAGGGTGGCACTCTTACCACGGTATTAGCATGTTCTTGCCGACTACCCCAAACCCACCATTTCACGCGGCCACCCCAGTACTGGAATCTATAGGAGTCACCGACAGCCGTATCGGGATGTAGCTCATTTAGACCAAGGATGATTCGTTTATGCCAGCTCTCTCCTGGTTGCAGGCTCAAGAAAAGCTTGTCGTCAGTGACATTGACCTCAATGTCAGGTCCCTCCACATTGATGCCAAGGATATTCCATTGGTCGTCATGATATGCCTCCCATTCCGGAGCGTCATCGTCCGAATCCCACATATCATAATTGTGGTCGCGGCGATGTAGTCGGAAATTCAAAAATGAAAAAGGAAGCTTCTGGATAATGATTGGTGTTGCCTCTGCAAGGACTGTTTCGCCATCCTCGCAGGTCAGGCCGTCGTAGGTCACCTTCATTGTGACCGTAAGCCTTTCTCCCAAAATCATCTCAGACGGGCCTTCCAGAGACACACTAAGACAGGGTGCTCCGGTGCTGTATAAAAAGTCCAAAAGTTAGTAAATTTAAAAGAAAATCCAGCTTTCCATATATCTTACATTCGCTCAGACTTTCTGACAGGTGATGGAGAAGGCGTGCGCGGGAAAACATGCGACTCTATAACCGCGAGGGTGCAACGGGCTCCGCCAGGAATGATAACCCGGGGAAGTCCAAGGTTCGTGCCGATTTCTTGGCCCAGGTGCTCACGGAACGTGCCCCAGTCCCATAGGGCATATTCGGCGCCTGGCCAGAGCAACTCATACTTCACACCTTCGACCAGCTGGTCCCAAAAAGGGGGTAGGTCACATAAGTTCCTTTTGATGCACTGGCCAGGAAGAAGCTCTTCGAATTCCACATCCCGTCCTGTAAGCTCTAAAGTCTCGGGAGGTGGGGGTCGATGTTTTCCTTCGACCTTTTTCAGACCGTCCGCGGTGTGTTGGAAGAGCATAAAGCCTGAGGGACCCCACGCATCAGCTGACAAGCTCCAGCGGAAGATGCAGGGCTTGTTGCTGCCATCTTCCTCTCGGTGGACTATAGCAAGGAACCCCAGCGGGTCAGTCAGGGAGACAGTTACACTTTTGGGTACTATCTCCATGAGGAGAACAGGCGTGTTCGAACTGGGGGCGCTTGTAAGTACTTGAATACCCTCGTGACAAATGGTATATATAGTTTTAATGCTGAAGTGAAAGACTCACACTCTGTCGTGTTCAAAGATCCTGACATTTTTTGCAAGTTCAGGTTCCATGGTAGAAAGCACGAAGTTGGATGATAAAGTATAGTGAGGACCACAGCATATATCTACAATTTGAACTCACTACTGTTTGTTGCCGACGTGGGCAGTTTGTCTCTATTAGTCAAATATAAATAGGGGTAATAACCTTGGAAAAGCAGAGTTTCCATATCATTTGATTGGTCAGAACGTTTTGTATTCCAGATTTCGACCCATGTCCAAAGTCATAACAAACTACTGATACTAGTACCATACAAAAGTTGAAAACACCAAGAATACCAAAATATCCACCGGACCAAACCAGTTTCGGTATATCCCGAGTTGCAGTTTCCTAGCTCCCACGGACGAGGTCAAAATAGGATGTTTGAGTTAGTTGGATTTCTTGAATGCTTTTGCAAAAGCATGGTAGCTTAACAGCTATTTGATCACTGAAGGGTTAAACTATAATCGACGTTGTGAGATATCTGAAGACTTGATACTAATTAGTCGACTCTAGATGTGTAGATTCGGGGATCACGGCGCTCGGGTCTGGCCAGGAAGAATTTAGCGGCCCACCTCGGTTGATGCCGGGCGCGACGCTGTTTAGCCCTAATTAGATCGAATAGGAATCTCCCCTCACTGAGTTCAATTTAGTTAGCTTGTCATAATGCAACAAAATAATGGATTTATCAGACTTTCTACTTCAGAATATAGATGAAACGCGTTACACCAGCCAACTTCTTTAGAATTCGTGTCACGTTATGATGTGTAGACCAGCTCAGGATGATGCGGGGCTCTGGGATGTCATGTAGCCAATGAGAGCCGGATCCTCCGTTTGATGGGCAATTTACCAACCGGATCGCAGTGCTCACCGGAAGTGGGTCACCTGGGCTGGCATCCTTTTTTGCTATGAATGATTTGCTGTCGAGCAAAGGTATCTTTGATTAAAGTGGAACCCATCAAGCTCATGTGTAATTTCCGGAATGTTTTCTTGATTCGACTAACGCGAATGCAACATGGGAGTCCAGACGCCATACCTTTCTCAATCTCATCCTATCTTTGGCAACAGACTATCATTTGAAATGATGGAATTCCTAGCCCCGCTAGATGATAGTCTGCTTTTTGTCGGAGCAACTTGTTAATTTACTATTCTTTTCACCTCGTCCTACATCGTCTCTTTCCACTCTCCACACACCTTCCTTACTTTCCATTAAATTTTGTCAGTTGAGGATTATAACTCTTAACAGTAATCGCATAGCATATTGCTGACATTTATCAGCTTGTACGTATTTCCCATTAAAGGCAGTACAGTGAAATTACTAGAAATACTAACAGACAAATAGCATTGTCATTGATTCAGTCTTCATCTCCTTCATCCCTCATATATGCCATACTCGGCTAGGCAAGGGCACTAGAGACATTTGATTGCTCTACCTTCTGTTCAATGTTATTTGATCCCACGGAGCATATATTTTTCGTCTTCTTTTACACTATTAATCTCCCCATCGAGACAGGCTACTGCAATCACCATCCGCGTAATGCGATTGATTGGATCAACTTTTTCCAAGTGATAGATGTATGGACATTGTTTAATATCCTGTGAGCTTAAAACATTCCTCTTAAGAACCAAAAGACTGACTAGGATATATAGATTGGGGCTAAACCTCTACCACAAACATACCAGTCGCCTTCACAAGACCTTAATAGTAGCCACTTATATCGGCTTTCTTATTATATCCCTAGTACCTGTTATAGCACACACAGTGTCAGACATCTGTCCTCCAGACTATCCGAACTGCCCGGAGCACGAGCGCGACGCTATCGCTCTCTTCTAAGGCCTTCGTGCCGTGATTCTCCTGCCACTATTTACAACTGTACCTATTGTCATAGGATATTCAAACAAGTCCGCAGCCCCACACAAAGTCAAAATCTGACTGGGCTTAAGCTCAAACAGCGGCTTTCATACTGCCGGCTGTTTTCTAGGTCCCTAGAATCTATGTTCCGTGGGATCTATACCTTGATAGTGGACGCCCGATCATCATGATTGCTAATGCATGGTACTATATGGTTGGTTTTGTGGCTGTCGATGATGCAGTTTTTGCTCTGGGGCAAGGGATGTTACTGTGGTTGTCTTAGCGACAGAATAGGCGTGTAGAGGAAGGAGAAAGCCGCTTGTAGCATGACACACCACCTTGAACTAAGCTCACATAACCTTCAAGTTCTTATTGATATGTATTTTGTATTTCATTCTTATATAGGTCATGGGTCTCTATTTTGCCACTTTCCCTTGGTACATGTATCCGTTAGCTTACGTGCACGGGCCAGGTTTGAGATCACTGAGAAGGTTCTCTGGCGTACCCCTATTAGTCCAACAGGAATATTACTCTCCTCCCCTACACATATCGATACCCGTACTGGGGTTGTTGCATTGGCTAGTGGACTTAGATCGCGAAGAACATGTAAGATAGTAGTGGAATACCTTATATTAACTAAATGACCATGTCTTTAGCCCCGCTAATAATAATAGAAGGTCGGTTATAGGTGTCCGCTTATCCAATTTTATCGAGTTCAATATTATTAATTGATTTGACATATAAGCTTTTTGTCACTATAGAACTGTCAAAAATACCGAAACACCAAAAATATCGGACTATACCAGTTTTGGTATATGTTGTAGTTCAGAGGTACGAATTTTTGTTATATCTCAGAGGGAAACATGAGGCTATATATACACTACAATAGGCCAAGTTGATTGGAAATCAAATTGGTCATCCGTATAGGCAGTCGGACTTAATTCCAACGACGCGGCTTGGTTCCTGATCTGCACCGGCCTGGTATCACAACAGTATATGCCGAGTTGCAGTTTCCTAGCTCGCGCGAGGTCAAAATAGGCTGATATGCCCATTTCCAGTACAACTCTTCATTGAGTAGCCCTTTCAATTACCCAAGAGCTTAAGCTCCCTGAGCCAGTAACGGCTGTCTCTCTGCATCAGCAGCCCCAGCACGCCTTTGCTGCCGCAAGGCCAGATATAGCAAAATTCCTTGCCCTAGCGCAAAAGCTGCATCATCGAAAGCTACAAATCCAACTCCCTGGTACCACGCAGGAAGGATCAAGTAGAGAGGCCACGATCGACGAGGGTCTTCATGGTATAGATGCCATGGGAAATAGAGTCTAAAGGCCCACGAAATAGCCGAGAGCGTGAAAACTGCAGCTTGAAGCTTCAACCCAGTGAGACTAAGATTTTGTATGGGCTTTCGCATTTGTCGATAAAATCCTATCACCAGGAGTATAATGGTGAAGAATGGCAATAGCAAGTTGCTATGAAGACCCTCAAACATGGCGATAGCGTCACGGTCGATCTCGGGACAGTTCGGTCGATCCGGAGGGCAGAAGACATCCGTCGTGGCGTCAACTACAAGTGGCATCAGAGAGATCATAAGGAAGCCGATATAAATAAGGATCGTCAGGGCCTTTGAGAGGCGACCAGCAGAGTTGTAGTAGAGGTTGAGCGCAAAACTATATATATAATGTCAGCGTCAGATAGCTCCCTAGCTGTCCGAAGATAAAGGTGCTTTTCACTAACAGGCAAATGAATAGCGCCCATACACCTACCAGCTGGGCCAAATTGATCCAATCAAGGATATTGCGGGGCTGATGGGTCCATAGCCCTATCTCGAGGGGCATATTGACGGTGTTAAAGAAGCCGAAAAACAAATGCTCCGTGGAACATATCAAATTGAAGAGTAGGTAGGCCAATGAATTGCACCTAATTTCGTTTCCCAGCCGGATGTTGCGTATTAGAGGAATAAAAGAGTACAAGACCAAACCAAGTACAATGCTGTTTCCTTTGTAAGTGCCAGTCTGGAGATTGTAGCTTTGGGAAGAGTACTCACAGGCTAATAATGCTGAGAAGCATTCTGTGCGATCCAAAGTCGACGTAGAAATGAAGAAAAGAGGAATGAAAATGAAAGAGAAAGGGAGAAAAGAGGGAAAGAACGAGACAGCCGAGTATCTAGTTGCCCTTTTAAGGCTTTCGAGTTAAGGATTTCGAGTTAAGTGTCGGATATTTTTGACCGTTCAATTCTCCCCAGATCTTTATAAGATATGGTAACTTACACGGATTTTCGTATTATTTATTTTTCTTGGCTTTAGTCCCGCAACGTTACATCTGCCCGGAATTGACAGGAAAGAATGTGGAAATTTTATGAATTAGGGTGGGCCATTAGACGAATAATTGGTTTGCGACTAGGTACTGTGGTAATCTTACGATTAACTCGGCCAACTTTCTGCTCCATAGGAGCCACTTTGCGGCTTTTACATGGCTGGTTGATATTGACCAAAGTGGATCTTATAATGCACGGACATGCGAAATGCAAAATGTTCTCTCTTCTTGAGCTAAATGTAAACGAAATTTGTCGCTATCCCTTTTTCTACGTGTCTCCACGAGAGCGAGAGGGGTAAAAGAATCGACTTTCAACGCTCATGCAGCCATTTTCTCAGTTGAGCCCCTCTTCCTGCAATTTTATTTACCCTTGCTTAGTGGCGAGAGTTCTGATTAGGTAGACTATACAGGAATAGTACCTCTGCACATGACCGTGACTTCCTTTCGGGGCCTTTTTGGGTCACCGCGTTTATCTCTTTTCATCTTTACCTCACTAAATGATTCTTACTCAAAACTCACTGAGAGCCCCAACTCCCACTTCTCCCAAGTATGAAGCACATATGATAGTGGTTCTAGGAGGGAACGCTCGATTCACACCTAATTGCAATTGACGCTAACTGACTAAACCATGTCCTGAGGTCACTGGTAATCTCCGGAACCTCAACTAGCGTGGAAATCGTCTCCATCGCTCAAATTCCCGACCTCCGCGGATACCATATCTGTTGGGCTCTCAAAACTATTATGCTGTGCAAGAAGCAAAAATTAAAGAATCCTTTATCTGTTAACTACGCTTGGCTCGTCAGATACAGACGAAACAGGATAACGGCACTAAAGGGAGCATTTTATATGAAAAACACCACCGTCCATTGCCTGGAATCCAGGTATAATACTAACATAAGTGGACCGCCATGCAGACCTCGCCCAGGCGTAGAGATATTCAATTTCCACCGTTAATGTTAGCTTCCAGCTAACTTTGCGCCCCATGAACGGATGTGTTACTGTTTACAGACAGATCTATAAAACTCAGACCCTCACTCGGCTCGGTCTTGCCTTCAGTGGAGTCTTGGACAGATAACTAGGTACTAAAAACTGCTAGGAAATCGGCCAACGAGAGGGACGAAAGAATCACGAACGGGTTTAAAAGGGCAGTTAAGTTGCAGTTGCAGTTGCCTTTACCAATTTCTTCACACTCATTCAAGTTTCCCAAGCAAGCAACAATGAGCCAGCTCACATGGCTTGCCATGATGGTCGTTATGGCCTTCCAGGTCATCCACCAGGCGGATGGGAAAGCTGTGTTTGCCCATTTTATGGTACCGTCTCTCCGCGCCTTTCTTTTGTTTATGGTTGGGTTTACTAATTCTCCCCAAGGTCACAAACTCTGAAAACTACACTATTTCCGACTGGGAATCGGACATGAAATTGGCTCAGGATGCCCACATCGATGCCTTCGCCCTGAACATGGCATGGAAGGATGGTACAAATGACGCTTCTGTGAAAAAGGCATTCATTGCTGCCAATACAGCAGGCTTTATGCTATTTTTCTCATTTGACTATGCTGGCAACGGGCCTTGGAATAAGGATGTTGTCATCGACATGATCCAGGAATATGGCCCCAACTCTGCATATTTCCATTATGATGGCAAGCCATTCGTTTCCACGTTCGAAGGCCCTGATAGTGCAGATGACTGGGTGAAAATCAAAGCGCGAACAGGTTGCTTCTTTATGCCGGATTGGTCTTCTGTCGGCGCAAAGCCAGCCATAGCCTTGGCGAATGGGGTGGCCGATGGACTGTTCAGTTGGTCTGCTTGGCCTTGGGGAAACCAGACCATGGATACCTACACGGATGCTTCATATATCCAATATCTGGATGGAAAACCATATATGATAGCTATATCCCCTTGGTTTTACACCAACCTTCCAGGATATAACAAGAATTGGATCTGGAAAGGCGATAGCCTCTGGTTTGATCGGTGGCAACAACTTTTCGGCCTCGATCCAATGCCGGAATTTGTTCAAATCATTTCCTGGAATGACTACGGTGAATCACATTACATCGGACCGATATACGACAAGTCTATGGCTGCATTCGATATCGGTGAAGCTCCATACAACTACGTGATGGATCATCCCCATGACGCCTGGCGCAAAGCTCTTCCTTTTTTGATTGATGTGTACAAGCTTGGGAAAGCAACCATGACAGACGACATAGTTATCTTCTGGTATCGCCGCAACTTTGTGTCCGCTTGCAGTCCCTCAGGGACAACAGTGAA
The DNA here is from genome assembly GCA_002916455.1 of Penicillium sp. CF05. Lineage (NCBI taxonomy): Eukaryota > Fungi > Ascomycota > Eurotiomycetes > Eurotiales > Aspergillaceae > Penicillium > Penicillium sp. CF05. The sequence continues at coordinate 6,912 of PKQL01000582.1, read as the reverse complement.
CACCGCCTCTCAGCTCCAGATTGAATTTGAACCTTCTTCTGCTTTGGAAGACCGCATCTTTGTTATGGGGTTGTTTCAGACCGGCAACTCTGCGGTATTCGTTAATAATCATGACATCGTCGTTTGGGATTCCGGACCGAGTGAACTTGAGGCTGGTGTTTGGTTTGGTAGCGTTGCTGCAACCACTGGCAGGGTTAGAGTCGATCTACTCAAAGGCGATGCTACCATTGGCAGTGCGGTAGGCCCTGAGATATCCCATACATGTGAAGAGGATTTCAATAACTTCAATGCGTGGGTAGGAAGCGTTTCCGGGGGGATAATGAGTTCCTCCGACACCACTTCAATTGACCTAGCTGACCAGGCATGCGTCGAAGGCAAGGGCGCCTACGACTTCAACGATCTCTGCAGTTTCACTTGTTCCTACGGATATTGCCCTGTCGGCGCATGTACCTGCGAGCGAATGGGCGTTGCACGTAAAATGCCTAATGCAACAGGAACAATAGGCTATCCCGCAGAAGGGAAGGATGCCAACTACCTAGGTCTCTGCAATTTTGCTTGCAACCTTGGAAATTGCCCATCCAGGACATGCGATACAGCAGAACACCCGATGCCGGTCCCAAGCGTATCGGACTTTTTGCCACCAGCCTGTGTTGCGGGCACAGGAGAAGGCCAAGCCACCGGATTATGTTCGTACGCCTGTGGCTATGGTTACTGTCCTATCAACTTGTGCACATGTACCATGACTGGAGCCCTCGTGCAGCCCCCAGCCCAGACCGAGGGCTCTGGTATGGCAGGCTCTGGCCAATCTGCGATCTATGACAATCTCTGTGATTTCACTTGCAGCCGAGGATACTGCCCATCTGGAACCTGTATGTCCAAGGAGGAGGTATCTACCTCCAATATTAACCCTCACTGGGTTGTGGAAGATGGGAAGACGTGCACCGATTATCAGAGGAAGGGAATTGAGGTTGAACTCGAGTATGCGATCGATATGGCGGAATCCGCCGCCAACAACCTTCAGCAAGGCGTCTACCTCCAAGAATTCTTCGGAGATGCTGCGACTGATGCCCAATTTGTATCAGATGCCACGGAGACATTTAGGCGGATCGCAGAACTACTTAGTGGAAACGTCGCCACCTTCCCTGTTAAGTTGAGTTGCGAGCAGACTGAAATGTGTCAGAACGAAAAGGCCAAAATCGTCGCCTACATGAACAATAAACGGCAGCTCCTCAATTTCTGTGAGCTCTTTTTTGCGAATACTGACGACACGGGCAGCACAGTGGCTCAGATCGTGCCAACCAAAAAACTGATCTCAAATACTGAAATGGATCTCCGCACTGCTGCGAGGTCTAGATCAGCAGTTCTTGTGCATGAAGCTACTCACACGAGATATGCCATGCTAGACAGACCATAGTAAGCGTCATTACCTTCATGATTTGAATTGGATTGCGACGTTACTGACTGATTCTCAAGTACCCGTGATTATGCATATGGTTTCGACGCTTGTTGGCAACTTCCACGGGGCCTTTTCGATCGTTCCTGTGCAAAATGGGTAAAAAAGCCGGAAGATCTGAAACCCAATGAGAAGCCGCCTAGGATCGAGTGTCCCGTCCAAAATGGAAATGGAAAAATAGTTGAAGGTTTGTGTTCCCCTGCCACTGCAAGAAGAAATGCCGAGTCATTTCAATTTCTGGCAGCGGGTATCTACTTCACCGCGAAAACCGGCCGTGACATTCCTCTACCACCGACCCCACAATCTGTCACCAAGCGTGCAGATTCATGTGTCTCTTCCGATGATTCTCTTAATTGGGATAATATTTGGTACGATGATGCTGTCGTCACTGGGCAGGTGCATTTCGGAGACTCGTTCGCCGCGGGTATGGGGACTGGCAAAACCTCCAGGGACAAGTGTCGCCTGGGATCGGCCAACTACGGCCAGCTGCTGCATAATTCTTTTGCCGAAGGAATTCCCTTTCAGAACCTGGCTTGCTCTGGAGACACCGTCGCTGGACTTTACGACAAGCTTTCGGGGTGGACGAACCCGACAGTCGACAACGTGGCGACCATGACTATCGGCGGCAACGATGTGGGTTTCTCAGATATTGTCAAACATTGCATCTTGAGATACTTTAACTCTTATACTCTATGGGATGCTTGGTACTGCTCTTCGTACAAGAAGGCCGCTCGAAATCTTATAGACGACACAAGCGCAGACGGGCTGCAGTACAAGCTCACATCCATTTACCTTCGGATCATTCGGAGAACACAGTCAAATCCAGTAGGTCGACATGGTATGATTCCGATTGGCTTCCAACTAATCTTCTATAGGACTTCCATCTCTACATACCCGGATACCCAAGGTTCTTCAATGCCGAGACAACGGAGTGTAATGAGGCTACATTCCGGTGGTGGTCGTGGAAAGTAACCCCCGAACCCAACGACGTCTATCTGACGACTAGTCTTCGAGAAGAAATGAATGATTTGGTTACATCTCTTAACCAAGTGATCAAAACTGCAGTCATCGACGCCAACAACCTGGCAAACAGAAACGTCACTCACTTCGTGGACGTGGACCCCCGCTTTGAGGGCCATCGATGGTGTGAAGCGGGCGTGAAAGAGCCCGACTCCAGCCACAAGACGACCGACTTCTTCCTAAGCGGTTGGCCAGACATAAAGGAGGGCGACACGGTGCAATCTTCGTCTCCCGATGAAAGTGCTGACCTGAGCGCTCTGCAAACAGGCGGAAGCCTGCCAATTCCCGACGGCAAAACTTGCAACACTACACTCGGCCTCGACCCTGATCCGGTAGATGTTTACTGGTGTGATCTTGCAGTAGCCATTACGCAAGAGCCGGATGGAGATCTGGCACGGCATGTGGCAGCGGCAAATGGCAATCTAGCAAACGGCGATTTCACCGCTCAAGATATTCGTTGGTTCCTACCAACACGCCAGATCAAGGCGTTCCATCCACGAAGTGCTGGCATGGCTTTGTATCGCGATGCTATTCTGGATATGAAGGAAGAGATTGATGGCTTTTGATATCGGCTTCGAATCGGTGGCTGTCAGGAGTTCATATATGGGAATGCCTGTAAATAACTTGTGATTGATATAATTTGTATGATTCTTCAATTACTGAATTCGAAGTCTACTTAACCTACTTCTATCATTGATCACTGGGTTTGAATTTACTGTCTGACTCTGAGCGCCCTTGTAAAAGCCGCAGCACCGGTTTCCGATATAAGTTAGTAAGAGGAATAACATTCTCATCTTGTTTATTCGTGCGTTTCAGGCATTTCAACGTTGTTAAATGTTTCTTTTGGCACAAGTTGGTTCCGGCCTTCTAAATAGGCTCCATGAAGACGTACAGTTGAATTAATTCCTCTTGCTGCTTTGCAGGGAGCCATAATTGTATGGAAAGCGAAGGACTAGGAGTCGCTATTGAAATGGCAAATTACAAAATATCACACCAATGGAACACAATATATAGCAATAGAGCCTTGGGATCAAGGCCTATAGAGTAGGTGGTACGTGCTAGAGTACAAGGCTATTTTCAGATTTTACGTTGACCAACAAGCATCATCTCTCAGAATGAGCATCCTGCTGCGAATCCCTATCAATACATCATCTCAATTGATGGTCTGTTTTTCACTACCTTTCTTTTCCTCATGCTTCATCAAGGTTATAGCCACACTCGTTGGTACTTGCATTAATCCCCCACTGCGAGATGTCGTGCTCGCTCTTACCTTGAAACCTCCGGGCAGATCCTGCAGCTGTGACTCTTGGTAGGTGGTTACTACGTCGTGCATATAATGGCGGAGCTGCTTTGATGACGAAACCTCCAAAGCTTGAGGTCCGGAATAGACTAGATCCAACAATTCTCGGAATGTGGGCTCTTCCCTGACCTCAAAAGAAAGGTTTGCGGACGTGATTGTTCGCAGAAGCTGTTCTTCGAGCTGTGCCTTCGTGAATCTGCTCCTCATTGGCGAGAAGCTTACACGAGGCTCCTGAATTGGGCCTGGGGTGACAGCAGAAACGGACACCTGCTCTTTGCTTCTGCGACATGAGTTGGACTTCAAGTGCTTATCCATTGTGCTTGTTCCACGGGATTTATGACGTGGATGATGTGGGTGATTAAGCGGCGTGAGGCAAGACCGACAACCTACCTTGAGACGACCAGACCTGAGCTCTGCCACCTGGTCAAGTGCTCCCACACCTTTGAGGAACGATACTCAACCGACCATCTCAATTTGTATTTTCCATTTTTGGTCAGCTGTTGTCCATAGTCGGTCTCCAGCCACCACGATAAAAACTCGTTCTCCTGGTCGGAGTCGTAGAGCACCCAATCTCGGCCGGTGCAAACCGTGTGAGTTTTGCTGGGGGCCTTCTGGGTCGGTCTTCCAGCGTTACGATGCCTGAAGGGCGATTAAAAAGCTTCAAGTGGTAAATTAAGTTAGAATCAGTTGACTGGCTCCCGGTGATGACATACCGAAGACAGCGACATTGGGACTGACGAGGATGATGAGGCAGTCTCAATCGAACACATCGCGCCGAGGGGTGTAAAGCTGGCGGGGGACGCCGCCAGACTAAATGGGATCGCAGCCAAAGCAAGCGAGACTGGTGCCAGCTTTTTATGGTAGGGCGACCGCTGCGTCCCACGAATCAGTCATCGCGTCAAACATTATGTACCGTGGTATCGTGACTAATCCGTCCGTTCTTTTGCCCTGAGTGTTGAAGTCGATGAATCCCAGTGACCAGATTGAGGAACCACCGAAGGGGRTTTGAGATGGTGAGTTTAAAGGTCTTCAAGAATGCAGATAGCCCGTAACTGAACCACCAGCGGTTCTTGAGTCTCAAAGTAGGCAAACGTTRAAAAATGTCTCACAGCATCGCCATGTATTGTTCTATCGAATTTTTGATATCTTCACTAGCTTCAGGATCRTCAGGTYATAGATGAAGCCTGTGCTACACGAAGGGGGAATATCTTGAGCGGTGAAAGTCGATGACGTCAACGATTCCCGACGTATCACTGGCTCAATTAGGTATTCAGGTTAATCAACGTTTTAGTAATTTGACCCATAAGCACCAGCTAAATTCTTTCGCTTGTCGTTGAGACTTTGCATGGCTCTTTAGGCATGTTCAAGGCATATTAGAATCGACCCTCGGGCTACATAAATGGGGGTCGTACCTGAATTGAAAATCCAAAATTTGTCCATCTTCTGTTGTAAATTCATCTGGCACCGGCATTTCCTACCTAAGATGGCCATGGAAGAAGAAAATGAGCTTTCCGAAATTATATCCTCGTACAGTGAGCCCAGTGAATCCGAAGAACAAGAGTCAATCTCTGAGCACTCAGAGGAAGATATTTCGGAAACAAGTGAAGACCGCGCATTCGTGGTGTCGGATGGAGGTCAATCWCCCTACTCGGACCGATCCTCTGAGACTTCAAACTACAGCCAGCACTGCCACCACAGACATGATGATGACTTTTCTAACCCTGTAAGTTGCATAGKAATACCGTTTTTAARKKATGAGCTGACATCCCTAGGTTGGCCACAAAATACCGATAAGCACAATTGCCAAACGAGTTATCCACCAGAATGATAGTCCTGTTGTACAATATTTGGTCCTATGGCGGTCCTGGGAGCAGGMAAGGCCACAATGAGTGGTATGGCAGAGAAGACATGATTCGTACATAGTACTGAAGCTGTGCACATTACTAATTTGCCAGCTAGTAAGCTGTCTCTGTATTAACGCGTGCGAAGCAATGTCATCGCTCTTTAGCCGAAAGCCTTATGATTTTAGTGTTTTCACCGACCAAATTTGGCCCTATCGCCATATGCTGGAGACAGTACGTATATAACCGGTAGGCTTTGACTATCAACTATCTGAAGGTAGTTCTGAGTAGGTCTCTTCTCGTTGCTACCACCAGCGAAGGGCAGGCTAGTCCCAACATCTACATTTTCCGCCCGGTCAAATAACCACTTTATCCGCAAGGCAGTTATGAAGCATAGGAGATCCAACCGCGAACTGAGTGTGGAAGCAACTCACTGAAGCAGCCCAGCTTCGTAACTTTCTGTTTCAGCCATAGTCAGACCCTCCTAATGAGCAGAGTAAATTTTCAACGAAGTTGGTGAGGTTTCAACGGACATTGTCATGGGAACCTTATTGAACTAAGTTTCCCAATGGCGAAATTCTCTGCATGTCCATCAGGTAAAGCGATCTAGATCTTCGAGCCTGTTCACCTTGGGGTTTTGTCTCTTGCCATGTGAAAGAACTAGTTTTAGTAGCTTGTACTGTACTCAACGTTGAGTGAAAGGCTTTTGACCAGCATGATACAAATGTCATATTAAATAGTTTGTGAACATTTGCGGTTTATTATTTTCACCAGGGTTTTAAAAATGCAAACTCCGTTGGGTTCCAGTGAACATGTGAAAGTTGTGATAGGAAAACGATTGATCACGACTGGCCCTGGATAAACTGCGTTGTATTTGTTCCTAGAGGGTTGTAATCGCATTTAAGGCCTCCCGAAATAGTGTTACACCCTAATCCGATTGCCAAAAGTCGACCAAATCAGCGCTGGTTCTGCATATTCACATCGACGAGAACTAGTACCCCTGGATCGCTACTCCCGGATTGCTACTAGAAGCTCTTCCTGAGAGAGATTGTTTGATGCTGCACTTGATGTTACAGCTACTCCAACATCCGTTTCTGTCGCATTGGCGGCGTGCGAATAGGTGCGTATTATGAGTTCCAATGGCCATGTGTAAATATGCTGAACGCAGCAGGCAGCATATCTCTCGTGTGGGCCTCTCCTCGAAAAGCCCGGTCACGAAAGCCCCTTTCATATATTCAAAGACCGAGGAGCTCGTTTGGAAATGGGAACAGTCAAAGCTCTGTGGTCAGAGTATCAAC